>JAJOZX010000331.1:650000-935000 GCA_023014485.1 Bathynomus jamesi | reverse complement strand
CAATAATGCGTTCCATTTTTCCGGACCTGCAGCTGAGTGTGATTTCATTTCTCCTATAGCTCGCGCTCTCTCGTCTGGTATAAAATCAAAATCTGTTATACAATATCCTTGCAATTTTTCTTCAAAGAAAGTATCTATGTCAGGTATCGCTTTGTCACTTTTTGGTGTACTGAAAGCTGATTCATAATGGGCCCTCAATGTTTCACATATTTCTTTTAGATCGTCGGTTAGTTTATTATTTCCTTTCCTTTTTGGCGCGATAGTGGCGCGGTTTTGTTTTTTCTTTTCGCATAGCTATAGAAGTATTTTGGATTATCCTTTATTACTTCTACCGCCTTTTCCTCTTCCCTCTCTGTATGGCCCTAAATCAGGGCTTGTATGGCCCTATCGATACTCTCCATTTTTTCTTGTATTACTTTCCTGGTATTGTTACTTCTGCAATTAACTAACTACGCCGATACTCTCTTTCTTTTGCGGAAAATTTTTCACTTTTGCCTCTCGAACCAGTTCCTGGTTCCTTTAGGCTGTGCTTTTGGGGCATATTTTTCTAAAATTTACAGCGTATTTTCTTCTAAGCTTGTTAGCATTTCTTCGGTTGTTTAATTCTCGAAACTGTTTTCCACTCTATTTGGGCCATGTGTAATCTCATTGCTTCCCAATTTATAGTCCTGGAGTTTAAGTTAAAAATCCCAAATTTGCTTCTTTCTTCAGAATGGGTATTATATTTTAATGCATTTGTTGATATCTCGATTATGTTGTGATCTGAGATAATAGTTGGGGTTATTTTTATGTCAACATTCAAGTTCGTGTTATTTGTGAATACCAAATCAAGGCAATTATTTTTTCTGGCATTTTCTGTTATCTCCTGTGTCAACATAAACGCATTTGTTAGAGCCATCAACATTTTTGCTGGCTCCTGGTCTTCTCTTGTGCCCCCCCTTGGATTGGTGTACATACTGTATATATATATATATATATATATATATACATCGCTGAATTTTTTGCTGAGCTTTGTATCGTCTGCAAAGGATGTTACTATATTATTGCTGTTTACTTCATTGTCTATGACTGTTAGCATGATAATGAAAAGGAGCGGGACCAATACTGTTCCTTGTGGTACTGAGCTGCGTACTTCCGATTGTGATGATGTATTTTAATGACTTGTAAACGTTCCCTGAGGAAGTTGTAGATCCATTTTCGAACTTTGCCTGTTATTCTTTTTGTATTTTATAAATGGGAAATTAAAGTCTCCGCAGAGTATTATATCGAGGAATGGAGAGTTTCCGAACTTTATTATGATTCTAATACCATCAATGGCATGCAAGAATTTTTCAGCTGGAGTGTTTGGAGGTCTATAGATGACTATCAGTACCACGTTTAGTTTCTCTATTTTCACGGCTAGGCGTTTTACGAAACTGTGTGATTTACTTATTGCCTCCTCTGTCATATGAGTTCTATCCGCTCTTAGATGGTTGAAACCATCGATATGCAACTCTTTCTTATGAATCCAGTATTCGCAGTTTTCACAGTTTCCATGGCAATCTTTAAGATGCATTTCTCTGAGGCATGCGATGTCCGCCTTTGTTTCGTCCATAAATCCTTTCAGGTACGAAGTTTTGCTTAGTGAGTTATTTGGTTTTATTCCTTGAATATTAGCCAGAACAATATTCATGTTCTTTGTTTTACGTTGCCCAGTGTGCATTTCCAGTTCGTTTTCCTTCAGTATCGCGTGTTTAGTAACCTTGTGGTCCTCGGAGAGAGATCCGTTTCCGCCTTCCTGTTCTGGTATCTTCTTGCCAGGAAGCGATCTGGTTCGGGGGTTCCCAGCTGTGTTAACTGCATGCGCTATAGGGAACTTACCAGTCGTATTGTTTCTGCAATGTTGAAAAAAATTTGTTCGCTATTGGTGTACATATTTTTATTTACACTTTTCCTGTTGTCTTTTGAACCTTGTCCTTTGTCCTTTGAACTTGTCGGCAGATGATGTAGCAGTTTTTCCTGCATTGGCAGGTTCCATATGTCGCGTAAGTCTTGCAAATTTCTGGCTGGGTGAATCTGCAGTTGTCACCGAATTTACAGTGACCCTTATTGTAGAAGAAATGGCACAAAGGAAGGTGTTCATATATGCATTGTCTTTCCTTATATCTACAATTTCCTTGCACATAATATTTGCACATAATTTCTTCCCCATTTTTACTTGGGGGCCTTTGTTTTTGACGGTTTCAGTATACTTTCATGATTTCCTACGTGTTTTTTCCTATTGGCGCTATGTCTTTTGTTTGAACTTTTTGGATTAGGTTTTGTGCCTGTGTTTCATTTTTACTCTCTGTTGCATTTGTACTCGTATTTATAGTCTCACTCATATCCTCGCCCTCCTTGTGAGTTGGTACTTTCTTTGTTTCTGTTTCCCTATTCCTCTTTTCCTCCATTTTTTTCTCTGTTCGCTATTCACAATTTCCTTTTTTTTTCCTCCTCATAGTCTTTTTCTGCTTTAAAGACTGTAAAAGAGTTTATTCCGAGCATGCAGCTTTTACAGAAGAACTTGATTCCGTTCAATTGTTTTCCGCCTGTTATAAGAGAGATTTCTTCATGTTGTCATTTGAGGCATCTGAATTCGAATAGGATTTTGCAGAGGTCACATCTAATTGCCTTTGCTTCATCTGTTACGTTTTTACAGTACCCACATGGCTGTAGGAATTTATTTGCCGTTGCCATGTTACTAATAATAGGTAAAAGATGGTGCCCAAAAAATTGACTCAAAAGGGTAATTAAGAGAGGTATATGGTTTGATTCAAGAACTGGGGGAAGGAACGTTTTTCCGTTATTCCGGGGATAAGGGATGTGGTACGCTGTAGATTCTCGCTGATTGGTGCCCGGGAATGTGGCCGCGGGAGATAACTGAGGGATATTGCCTTTTGCTGGGCAACTAATTTCCTTTCGAAACGAAAAAAATCGGAAAAATTATGTAGTATCTGTTTAACTGACTTGTTTTTATTTTCTTTATTTTGACATACGCCGCAATTTTACTACTTAAAAGAAATACAACTGTGTGCAGTATACGAGTATATTCACTCGTATATCGGCACTGCTTAAAAATGACTAACTGCAGGATTTTTGTTGTAATACCACTTTCATTCGGACTTCAAAAGAAACACGCGCAACCGTATATATATATATATATATATATAGGGTGGCGCAAAAGTCGCGCATCATAGGAATTTTCAGTGTTGACTGTAATATATTATTTTTTTTCTTTTAGGTAGGAGATGGCTGCGAAATTAACATTAGACGAGAGGGTGAGCTTGGTTTTAATGTATGGAATACCAGGTACAACAAATCGATAAATCGGTACAGAATTTAAATTCTGTACCGATTCATCATATATAAACATTCACAATAAAATTCTGCACTAATAAAATTTAGCCAAAAAATGCTGTGATAACCAATTAAAGCAGTTATTATATTCTAACCATTGCTTTATTTGGTCCAAACTAAAGGTGGTTAATCTCATCATCAGTGAACAAAAAATTTAAATTTAAATTATGAATAAAATACATGAAATTAAAAAGACAATTATAAAAAACAAAGCATGACCAGGAATAAAGGTTACAAAAGTATTAAGTGGAAATGAGGTTGTACAATCACTTAAGTTCGATTTTAAATAGTTAATGTATCATATATGGATTCAGACAAACGCAAATTAGAGTCGTTACTTACAGATGAAACTTTAAAATTATCTATAGATTAAAATTATTTATAGATAAAGTCGATCCACATACGTTTGCATGGTCACGAATATTAGAATGATCGGATCTGCTCAAAGGAAGGCCAGTTCTAGACCAGTGCTCTCCAAACTTTTTTGATCACGCACCCTTTAATCAGCAAAAATAAATAACACGCACCCCAAATGAACATAAAGATTATATACAGTATATATATATATATAAATATCCTTTCATTATTTACTAGTAAGTTAATAGTATACAACAGAAAAACGATAGGGTGAAGATATACTTACCAGTATAATTTAATGAGAACAATGTGGCTGACTGTGCTTCATAATTTCTGAAAATCTTGGTTTGACACTTTGTGATAAGGGGATTCGAAGGTCCGGTTCCAAGTTCAGTTTATTTCGATTCTTGGTTTTAATACCTATCATAGCAGAAAAAGACACCTCACACAGATACTGTATGTAGATCCAAATGGAAGGAGCGCATCGTTCGCTGCGCTTACTAAATCTGGGTACTCATTTTTTAATCCAATCCACTAATTGTGCACAGTTTTCTGTTGAAATTCGGTTCGTAAACTTATCTTCCCTGATGTCAATCAACTGTTATTTTACAAAATAATGCGGCGATCTCGAATTGTGATATTTAGTTTGCTAAATTTTAATAGCAAGTAAGCGATATCGCGGATACTATCTCGCAAATTCCTAGGAATGACTGTGTGTTATCGAGTATTTTCTTTCTCGGTCATCTTCTTGAAATTCAAAAATTTTCTACGAAAAAACAATGATAAATCAGAATCATCAAATTTTCTTCGCGCACCCGCTAGATCGGCAGGCGCACCCAACTTTGGAGACTGCGACAACCTGCCGCAATGCTGATCCACACGAAACTGAAGGTTCAAAAAATGATGAGCATACTCTCTGATAGTATGATGCTAAATTTTGCAAAGTTACAGCACCTATGCGCACCATAATACTCAAAGTTGAAAAAAAAAAAATAAATTCCTCAGAAAAAATACTTAAAATTAATTGATGACGATACTTTTAATAAACTTTTTGCATCAGGTTCCTTCCCCAGTATTTTGTATGGTCTTCCAAAGACCCATAAATCTCCCCCTCTGAGACCAATTTTTGCTGCAGACAAAACACCATCTTTTCCCCTTGCTTAATGCTTGGTCCCTGTTCTGTCGCACTTCACCAGAGACCAGTATACAGTTGACAATTCATACCACTTTGTCAATGATCTATTCAAATTCACTAGTCCGAATAGCTTATGTACGGCGAGTTTCGACAAAGCATGCCTCTTCAGGAAACCATTGATATATGCATTGATTCACTTTTTCGGACTGAACAAAGTGTCATAGGACTTAATAAAACGCACTTTAAAACACTTCTTGAATTATCTGCTATGAACTCTTATTTTGTTTTCAACGATTAGTTGAATTACTGGCGAGTCAATTATTCGGTCAATAAAACTACAGAAAAGAACAGCCAAGAAAATCTTAAGTTTCACAAATCTTGATACAATGAGTTCGGATGTGAAGCTTAAGATTTTCATTGCTGCGTTCTTCTCTAGCTATAGTGAGCCCTACGGGCCCATTTAGCTAGACCTGCAGTGCTGGGGCCTGAGGCCCCCAATTACTAGGTGGTCAATTGTTAAGCTTCACAAAAGTTCCTCGTGAACTTAGAGTAAATATTAAGCTTTCACTGCCTTAATAATTTCTTTTCAAAATCTTTGGTATCCGATTTCAGCTTTTGAAATAATTTTATGAACAGACTCTGCCTCAATTATATTATAGATCTCTGTTGTAGACTACTTCCCCACTAGTGATCATAGGCAAATAACATTTGTCATTAAATGTTCATAATCGGAGACTCTGGAATACATTTTGGATTTTAAAAGAGCTAAATTTCGAATATAAAACTGCAACTTTCGACCCATAAGGCCGTGAGGCTCTATCGCACGATGATATTAATGGCACATGGACTTTTTTTTATAATTATTTTAAACGTTAAGGATCGAGTAGTATCCCATTAAGTAGAAAGAGACTGGCGAAGTCTGTTAAACCTAAATGATGGAATGTTGAAACTAAAAGTAGCTTAACCTTAAAAAGGAACGCGAATTTTGAATTTAGAGAAAAATAATTTGTCTGATGAAAATGTTTACAAGCTTTTGGGAAGGCGAAGCAAAAATCTTATTAGGAAAAGTAACTGCAACAATGATCTACAGCATATTGAACGAATCAAATTAAATCGAATCTGAAAGAATTTTATAATTATGTTAGGAATAAAAAAGTAGCTTCACAAACAACGAACACATTCACAAAGATTTACAAAGGATAGAAGTTTTAAATAAATTCTTCTCTTCCGTGTTTACTAACGAAAATATGAACGACATTCCTGTTCCTGTAATCATACTCAGTGACGATCATTTGAAGCTTCACGATTTTACCATCAGTGAAACTGAAGTACTCTCAGACATAGATAAAATTAATCGTAATAAATTCCAGGTTGAGATAAGAGCTACCTTTGGACACTTAAAGAAATGAACTGCGCAATAGTCTCTCCTCTCACATATATATTTAATAATAATAATAATAATAATAATAATAATAATAATAATAACAATAATAATAATAATCAATAATGATGACAATATATCGTTACAGTCTGGAGAAGTTCCGTTCGACTGGAAACTTGCAAACATTAAAACCAATATTTGAAAAAGGGGACAAATCGTTTCCCGGAAATTATCGTCCCAGTAGTATGACTTCAGTAGTTGGTTAGCTTATAAAGACGATCGTTCGAGTGAAAATTGTTATTCACTTAGAAATGAATAAATTAATCAAAGATTCTCAACACGGATTCGACATAATCGTTCTTGTCTTACTAATCTGCTCAATTTCTTTAATAATATTGCAGATATACAGTATATGACAAGAATAAAACAGTTAATCCTTTATATTTCGATTTTCAAAAGACGTTTCATAAAGTGCCCCAGAGATTACTAATTAAACTTCAGTCTCACGGAATTGGTGGTAATGTTCTTAAATGGATTGAAAATTGGCTTATTGGACGTAAACCAAAAGTGTGGTCATTAATGTGAAAGCGTCTCACTGGAAAAGTGTAACAATGAACGTGACTCACGGATCAGTTCTGGGACCAGTTCTTTTTATTATTTATATCATTGACATCAACCTAGTAATTAAGAACATAATTTCCAAGTTTGTGGAGGATACCAAACTAAGGGAACGAACAAAATCAGCGGCAGAACATTTGCAGATTCCAAATAATACAAGTTACTCGAGTGGGCAGAAATTTGGCAAACCTACCTTCCTTAAACAGACAGCCTCGTAAGGATCAGCCGGTCTCCTGCTTTTTGGTTTCCTTTGTATTCTTTGATCCTTATCGATAGAAATTTTAATTTTACTTTCTCAATTTCATTGCAAAGGTGGATGTTGCATATATGTACACAACGACCTAACTTCCTCTCGTATTCCTGAATTTGAATCCTCAAAATTCTACACCCTCTTGCTACGACTTAATTGCTACTTTCAAACTAAATATATCTGCGCTGTCTACCTTTCTCCTAATTCTACTGACTATCCAACAATCTTTGGATACCTCACTTCCACATTGGAATACATTCTATACCACTCTCCTTTCGCTAAAATCCCCATTCAAGATTTTGGTGCTACTATAGCGTGCGGTCTACAAAGATATTTACACTATATCGTGCGGTCTACAACATATTTACAAACTCACTTACATTAAACAAAAAATTTAAAGGACAAATAAAACAAACAATTAATTCTATGGGATATAATGCCCGGTTAGGTTAATTGAATGCCCGGTTAGGTTAAGTTGTGATATTTTCGTTAAAACTAATGAAAATATCACAACTTAACCTAACCAATTGTCAAGGGCATACAGTTGATCCAACAGGGCATCTAACTCTTTTACTCTTGTGCTGGTTGAAAGAGCTTAAAAATCTGGGGGTTCCATAAGAAATGTCTTGAGTTGTTGTATGCACCTGGCTCTTAAAGAAAAGATAATTTTAGGCTTACGAACGAAGTATATTTACATTTCGTCACAAGGAAATCAATTCAAAATTTCTTGATACACAATGTTTTTAATAAAACTTTTAGTCCGATTTGTGGTTTTTCCTTGTTCTGTCGTATTACTCACTTTCACTTTAATGTCTGCTAATCGACCCACTCTTGAAAACGCCACATAAAGTTGGCCATGTGAAAACACAGGGGCAGGCAAGAAAAGTCTAATTTTGTCAAACGTTTGTCCTTGGGATTTGTTAATAGTCATTGCATAGGCCACACGTATTGGAAATTGTCTCCGATTGAATTGAAAGGGCATAGTTGTGTCTGAGGGCTGTAAATCATTTCTTGGGATCAATACCTTTTTCTCTTTTGCAGCTCCATTCAACATTTCTCCCTCTATCGTATTGATGTGTGTGTTCAAAATAACAAATTGCGCACCATTTACCAGTCCTTTCTTTGTATTTACGTTGCGTAACAACATACCAATTGCACCAACTTTTAAAGTAAGTTCATGTGGGGGAAGTCCTACTGGTGTTAGGGTGTGTATGTGGTCGACTTGGATGTTGTTCCTTTGTTCATGTGTATTTGCGTGCCTACATGTGTATTTGTGACCTATCATTTGTTTGACCTATCATGTTTCCTGATTCAGCATTTTATTTTATTTTGTTTCAGATTAATAGCATAACTTGCAATGGCCTCTTGTGGTATAACAAGAGAAAAAGTGAAGCATTCTGTTTTCGGAACGCCAGCAGAGCTTCCTGGCAATCAACTACCAACTTGTGAGGATGTATTCAAAGTTTATCTTAAACATAAACTCATTACTGCAACATTTAGCACTTAGAAATACGCTGAAATTATCGCGGAAGAAGTGAATGATATATACGGTATAGCCGTGCTTCCATTCCAACAATCGACTTCAAAAGCATAGTAATTAAGGTAAAGGGATTAATTGAGAAGGGACAAGAACTTAGAAAATATCCCATGAGTAAAAGATCTTCCAGCACTTATCAAAGTAAATATGATTCCTTCAGAAATTTATTTGACATGTTGCTGCAAGTGCTATGCCTCCGGTTCTCGTAAAAGAAGTGAGTGTAAATGCGCTAAGGCGGAGAAAATCCCGAATGATGAATGGGAGTTTTGGATTGATCAACATACTGAACGAAAAATGATTATAGGTAAGTTGGACAAAGTGAAAACTTCAAAACTACAGCAAATGGAAAAGAGAAAGCATAAACGACAATTCTTTAAAGATAAAAAAAAGAGTTTTGTCAAGGAAATGCAGTTGAATTCTTGTGATATTAGTGAGATCAGCTCTGAAAGTGAAAAAGGTCATCAAAATAAAGATTTCGAATTGAGCGATTACGAGTTAGACAGAAGCTGGCACTTCTCAAAATCGACACCAATATCCAGAATTATGCAAGGCAGTTGATCGATGCAAAATAAGCAACCGTGATTCTTCTTTAATTGCTAATGCTGTCTTAAAAGATCTTAATCTATTATCTGAAAATACTACGATTGATCCCAGTAAATTACGTCGTCATAGGACCTTGTGGAGAAGCATAAAAAGAAAGAAGCATGAAGAACAGAATAAAGGGATAGTTTGCCTTGGATTTGATGGAAAAATTGATAAAACTCTTTCAAAAGTGAGAGAATGCCAGCGGACTTTGAATGAAGACCACTATGTGTTAGCTTCACTTCCAGGAAACGAATATATTGACCATGTTGCTCCTGAAAGTGGAAGGGCAAGTGATATTGCTAAAGAAATTATATCAGTAATTACTGACACCAACTCTGCATCGACTTTAAAAGCAGTACTTTATGATGCAACTAATGTAAATACAGGTAAATCAAATGGAGTAATTAGAAAACTAATGCTGAATTGGGAAGACCATTTCAATGGTTTATTTGCTTACTTCACACTAATGAGCTTCCCTTGAGAAAACACCTGGAAGTTCTTGACGGGCAAACGACAGGACCTAGAAGTTCACAGGGAAAAATCGGCAATTATCTGAACTTTGATCCAAAGAACAGACCAATTGCAAAATTTCCACCTCTCGCTGGAAGTGATGGACTTACCAGAAGAAGTGCTGGCAGATCTCAGCAGTGACCAGCAATACCTCTATAAGGCGTGTTTGTCAATTCAAAACGGTCATGATAGAGGTCCAGCTATTAAATTGTTAGAAACTGCTCAACCTAGGTCTCTCAATAATGCACGGTGGCTGACAAAAGCAAATCGTCTCTTACGTTATTACATGTCGCACGAATAACCATCAGAGACACTTCAAAGGATTGCTCATTTTATACTGAACTTCTATGCTCCTGCATGGTTCTATATCAAAGCAAACTGGTCTTGCCAGGATGGAGCCAAAAACATTTTCTTCATGATTGAGCTCTATCAAAAACTACATACTACAATCAACCAAGACATTATTCGTCCTGTGTTACAAAACAACTGTTACTTTTTGTCATCCTGAAAATATCCTTTTTTCTGCTATCGCTGACAAGAATAAGAATATTCAGAAGCTAGCAGTAGAAAAAGTGCTACAAGCGAAAAGGAGTGTTATACCGGGTGAAATTCGAATGTTTGACAAGAAATCCATCAGGCTCAACTTCTCAGCTTTGACTTACATGGATATGATTGATTGAAACGAAATGGATAGTACTGTTCCTTCCTTACTCTCTGATGTTATAAGTAGCACTGATGACTGCCAAAAACCCATAATTCTTGACACACACCCATGTCATTCCCAGGGAGTTGAAAGAAATGTGAAGGAAATCTCCTCTGCAAGTGAAAAAGTCTACGGACATGACGCCCGCCATGGAATGATTATTCTCAGCAAGAAATCTCGGCTAGAGAATTCAAAAATGGAAACAAAGTCAGATTTTAAGTGAACACATGTTTTGGTTTATAAACGGAAATATTGTTATAATTTTTAACCAAACTAAATTTGCTTCAAAATTTTGGTTTTTCTTCAAAATTGAGGTCAAAGTTGCAAGAATGTACATATTCATAGGCTATAAAAGTTGATGTTTTTATGAGAGGTGGGTACTAGAGCACCTTTTCAGCCATGTTTCATACTAACAACTTGAGTTCGATACATTTTCGCTCGTCCTACAGTGTACAGTAGTACGTTTTGGCTTGGCCTTCCCAAACATCTTCAATGATTTTTTTTGTTAATCCGATGGCAATCTTCATTTCTAGGGCATAAAATTGCGCTATGCAGCGCATTCGATCTGTCAGTTTGCTGAAGGGGTGCTCCAAACAATTTTCTGTGATTATATCTCTTTCAATTATATATATGCACATTGCACTCCTCAGGTAAAGGACACATATCATCTGTCAATCCTTGTTGTATGAACGTTGCTATTACCAAGCTGCAATAGCCATTCACTGAATCTTTGTTTTCCTTCGATAATTTTCTTCGATAATTTCTTCTATAATATACTTCGATAATTTTAATGTTTGAATTGAAGGCCAGAATTCCAAAGACTTCGTTATACTTACACTTCATTCATTACACTTATTGTAGGAAGTGATGTTCTTGATCCGTGTCAGACAACTGGCGATACTTGTCTGAAACCGCCTCCAAAGACGATAAATTTTCCGTCAAATACTTTATAACTTCCACATTTAGATGTGCATTGTACCTCAGGGAGAGATATGGATTGTATGGCACAATCCCAGTATCATCTATTTCAGTGGTCCTCAAACTTATGGCAATCATGTGCTATTTTATGCCATTTTTTCCAAAATGCAAAACGTAATGTGCCACTATTGTACAAATAAATTGCATTATTAGTAAAGCAATAAATGTCGTGTGTATTTTACAACTATATTTTACGTTTTCTTTACGGTACCTGCATTACAAAGCCTTTTGTACTTGCTTCCCTCCACCCAATTTGTCAAATATGACGCACTTAACACATGAATGATTATTCAATAACTGAATTTTATTGCGCAAGCGCTCCAGGCAGTCTTAGAAGAGTTGCCAGTTACCACTCCGAAAATTCTCAAATTTCTTGCTTACGCGAGGGCATTCTGAATTCAGGCTGGTGCAGCAATATAACCATTGATTTTTTTATTTGCCTTGATGAGTGTCCATGTGCCATCGTCAGTCACAATGTGCCAGGTTTGGCACATGTGCCAGGGTTTGAGCACCCTGGATCTATTTGAACATTGGTTCCCTTAATGTTCAGAGTTATTCGCTTGCCATCATTTCGTCTTCTATCGCGAAGATAGCCATTAAAATTGGGATTTGTTTCATTCGCAAAAGATTTGGGATAATCTTTAGCGCATTTTCCGCCATCCATGCAAAAAAATGTGAGTTAATATCGGTACATGGACAATGAACCATGGAAATCTTTGTAATGTCATACAGTCTTGGGTTCTTTTGTAGATCAGGAATTTCAGCACACATTATTTGGTCAATGTGAGTTGAATCTCTGGGCTTAAAGTTATCTTCTAAAACTATTAAAATGTGGGTATGAAGTAAGCCTCTTCTTTGAAGTTCAATGACAGATCACTGACGATGTCAGTAGCATGGGCGCAAAAGGAGAGAGAGCAATGCAATTGCAAACGTTGATCACTGTTGCAAAGGAAATGTTGCATAATATTATGCAACAAAGGGGAGATGATGTTGCACGATGTTATGCAACAAAGGGGGAGGGGGAATATTGCAAGAGCAAAAATGGGTTATGCAACTTGGAGGCAGAGTTATCCCCCAAGAGAGAGAGAGGAGAAAGAGAGAGAGGAAGAGAGGTGGCAGGAGCCCAGCGCATATTAAGACTTCAGCAGAGCGCCCGCTGTCTTATAGGTCCATAATCAACCAGTTCGCTTAATCAGCCAGTGCCGCCAGGCATTATCAGCCAGTTGGCACAGTGTTTACTTCGTTTGGACACGTACACCCCCGCCTATACGCCCATAAAATATTACGCACACAATTATATGCGCGACTATATACGCCGGGTTCGAGACCCGGTGGCGGCGCGTCCTTTCACGGTTGGTAGATAAATAGATAACCAAGGTATCCTAGCAGGGATCCCTCTCTCTCTCTCGCGCGCTCTCTCTCTTTATTATATATATATATATATATATCCCCGTTAAAAAGAAGGTCTAGGGCAGGGTGAAAAGTTTGGCCTTCGCCCGAATGAACAATTCGGGCTGAAGCCATCGAGAGCAAATGTGAGCCTATATATGTACAAATCTCTCTTTCTCTCGCGCGCTCGCTCTCTCTCAAATATATATCCCGTTAAAACGTAGGTCTAGGGCGGGGTGAAAAGTTTGACCTCCGCCAGAATGAACAATTCGGGCCGAAGCCATCGAGAGCAAAGGTGAGCCTATATATTTACAAATCTCTCTCGCTCTCTCTCTCTCTCTCGCTCTCTCTCTCTCTCTCTCTCTCTTTCTCTCCCTCTCTTATATATATATATATATATATATATATATATATATCCCCGTTAAAAAGTAGGGATAAGGCGAAGTGTAAAGCTTGATCTTCGCCAGAATGAACAATTCGGGTCGAATCCTTCGAAAGCAAAGGCGAGCCTATATATGTACCAATATTTCTCTTTCTCTCTCTCTCTCTCTCTCTCTCTCTCTCTCTCTCTCTCTCTCTCTATATATATATATTATTATATATATATATATCCCGTTAAAATGTAGGTCTAAGGAGGAGTGTAAAGCTTGAGGGAAATGGAGAGAAGGTAAGGCGGTATAAACAAATTCCCTCCTAAACATTTCCAAATTAAACGAAGTAAACAGCTGAATAGAAGGACATAAATATTTATGGAATATATATATATATATATATATATATATATATATATATATATATATATAATTATATTAAACAGCGTTCTGTTCGAGTTCATAAACTTTGGGGTTAATGACCCGCAACCCGGAATACTCTGTCAACTTTTCAAATTTGTTTATTGTATCGTTCGCGAAATATAGGACCCCCCAATAAAGTTTTACAGTACGAGAATTGTCTTGAAGGCCTGAAGAACTTTATGCGCTGGTGGTTTTTCCTTTTCCTTCAGGAGTAATTGACTCTGAAATTACCTTCCAGTTTTTGGAGTTTAATTTTTCAGAGGAAATGATAAATTTTCTGAATCGATTTTAGATAGGGGACCATAAATCGATTCACAAATTATCGTCCAACCTCGTTAAGTTCTTCATATAATTGGTTGCTTATCATACGTTGAAATCTCCCACCATATCATCCGGGCAGAACACAAGATAAAAAACAGCGCATTTCTCTCTCTCTACGAATGGGAATATCTGACACGCACCAGATTTCACGGAGCAGTTTGGCGGAGCCCAGAACCTCTGTTTGGAGGCTAGGCGGGCCTATGCGTTAAGCCCCGCCCAAAATTCACTGATAGCCAGTAGGAAGCTTGCGATTCGTGTATTGTGGGTTGATTACAATCACGAGCCCCGTTTATAAAAGGGATCACTTTCATCTCAGAGCCTCAATTCATACGTTTTTTCGAACAGTTCTTTAGAAATACTCCACCATGAGCCAGCTCTACAACTCTCCCGAATTGTTTGAAGATAAAGATTTCTACGCTGAGGCTACGCGTATAATTTTCAACGCTGTAGACCAGAATAAACTTCTATCCACGCAATCCATTGCAGAAATTTGTGACAGCGAGAGCGATTTTCCCGCTAACGACTTCGCAGAGATGAAAGTAATTAATTTGTGGTTATATATAACGTTTCAACCAGTGTTAACTTATAAAAGGCCACAATAAATGCCTTTTGAAAAATAGTTTGTGCTTTATTCTCGGTCTACATACGTCGTTTCAATCAGTGTTAAATAATTTATAAAAATTCATAAAAAAATATTTTTAATTATTGTCCCGTCCTCTGTTTCCTTTGCGGTTATTTCGGCATATATATATATATATATATATATATATATATATATATATATATATATATATGGTGTGGTTTTAATTGTACATTTCTCGATAATTTAAAATTTATAGAAAGTTCTACAGAGAAGATTTTAGAAATATTAAAAACTTTTAAGAATTGCCTGCGGGCTCGAGACCCGTTGCAGGCAGCTGAAGCATAGCACACTCAGCTAATCTTCCTTTTGAGCTGTAAATTATGTACTTGTTTTTGCCCATTCTCTGTTTCCTTCGCGGTTATATATATGGTGTGGTTGTAACTGTGCATTTCTTGATAATTTAAAAATTTTGGAAAATTTTACAGATAGTGTTTAAAATTACCAAAACTTTTAAGATTACCAGATGCTTACTTTTGAAACCTGTCAGGATATCTGCTTTGTGATTATAATTTGCCAGGCGTCCTAATCGGGATTTTCCCTTATTGTATCTCTTTAATTAAACTAATTTAATTTTACTTAACTTTATTTGATTCAGCATGAACTAATCAGTTAACTTCTCATTAAAGGAGCGAAACGGAGCTTCAACGTGTTATAGCTACTTTTCGTTTTGATGAAAGGGGAATAAATGATATGGATGCTTTATCGCACAACTCCCAGCGACCTGAATACAGAGGTCGAGGTATTGGCTCACATCCGGTCCAACGAATGCCAGGTCATCGAGGAAGTAATTTAAGTATTTTTGGGGTTAAGAACAAAAGACATTGTATTTTCATTTAATTTATTAAATGTTAGAAAACATGTACAAAGCGGAACCAGCGTCCATTAAATAAGTCTTATTGGCGACAAATACGCCTTTACACAATATAGATATACACCTTTACACAATACAACGGGTGTTAACATATGGGAACCTTTTTTTTATTTGCCTGCATACCAACAGGTCATTCATTTCAGTGTCGCACAAATCGAATAATTTTTTAACATTTATAAATCCCTTCCCACGTGACATGTGCATGAGAAATGAAAGGCTGTATATGCCGCACGTGTTGCTAAAATATCCATAAAAGTGGTATGGATTCCATACAATCTCAGGTACATTCCAGGGATGAGTTCCGAGTGAATCAAAATAGTACATTCTTTCCTTATTTTTAAAATAGATTGCAAACCAATGAATCCCCTCACCTCCCTCAATGTCGGTGTTCACGATAATCCCGTACCAGTTTCTCGTAGTTGGCAATTTCAATATTTCATTCTTCGCAAACACGCCGATAAATTTGTGAGCGTGTGATTCGGTCACTTTTCATTACTCTCTGGAGTGTATTCGCGTCCATTTTAAAAGTCTGTGACCACGTTCCTGAAGCGGTCAACTTCAATCAGAGCGTGTGATTCGAGGTAAACGAGTACACTAATAGGCGCGTCTATAGGGTTCGGAAATTCCAACCTGACTGAGATATTCCCACTCTGTAGTGGACTTAAGTGCGTATTTATACTAGCACACAAGTCAGGGTTATCAAATGAATAAATGTTAAATTCTTCGACAAATTCTTTCTGCGTTACGCCAAACCCAAGTCGTCACAGCACCTGCATTATGAGCCAGACTACTATAAGCTCTCGCGCAGAGCGGGAACACAGCGTCTGATGAGTAGTCCAATCATAGTCCCTCCCAAAGCGATGCCATTTACGTATAGAGTTATATTTTTAAGGCCGAAATTCTCGAATTTAAAGGCACTCTTTTTATATTTTCCATTCGTCGAGGCGTGGTCCTGCATTCCAATTAATATCCTTTTAGGTAGAACTCCAAGGGCCACGTTTTCTAGTTGCTTCGAGGCCAACCCGGCGGGCACCGTGTATAGTTTGATCTGTACCCTGTTAATTGGGTATTTTACTGTGGCGTGTATTAAGTCTTTTCAATTTCTATTTGTTTTGGGAACTTAATTTCACTCGGCATACACAAATACGTCTCCATTATGTGAATCACAACGGGTTTTGCGCCCTCTTCTTGATCAGACCCCAGATTTATGCAGATCTCAGGACTCGTGCGGTTGAGCTTTAGTTTCAGATATCCGTTCATAAGCAGTTTCTCCTGGAATGTGAAGTCTGTATGAAGACCAAAACACTCGTATATCTTTTTTTTAGAATTTTTCAATTTATCCTTATACCACTTTCATCTTTAGTCTGATAATAGCCCTCGGCGGTTAAAAAGGTGTTCTTTGCTTCTTTTGAAAAGTTGAGGACATTTTCCAGATGGGCTCGTAGGTGATAATACCCCGTCCCTGCCGAGATGTTAACCTGATTTAAATACACCTCACACTGGTTGAATATGGAGTGTAGAAAGTTGGTTTCAGGGTATGCAGAGTAACTATCATCGCAGTCCGTTCTATCTGAATGGGCTATACGCAGTTTAGCGTACATGTGCATGCAGTTCGGGTCGAAAAAGTAAGGGCCTGAGCTGAATATCACGAATTCTATAGGGGCACTCGGCGAACTAATTGTGTTTAATGGGTTAATTGTAATAAAGTCACTATGCTCAATAGAGACCTGAGACAGTTCCGATTTACAGCATTGTGAACTACACGGATGGATGAAACGCGCCATGAAGAGTCAGAAATAGTACCCCCTATCGACAATTAGTAATCAGCCTATGATTCGTGAGAGTAGTGTCCTCAGCTTATATCAGTTAAAAAAATGATCAGCCATAGGCTTCATATGCTTAGAGCACTTCTTTTTTATTTCCTTTTACGTTTAGCGCCACGTGATGATAACCCCCTTCTTCCTGGCAGCTCCCTTCTTTCCGCCACCACGCATTTTTCTCTTTGCATCTTTGATGATTTCGTCCCGTGTAAATTTTAAATGTTTTTTTAAAACTTCTTTAGGCTTAGTTCCACCCATTATGTCTTCTGCCGCGTTAAAACCTGATTGTAACGCCTTCTTCCCTAGGTATCTAGCACCCCTCTTCAACAGTGGGACAGCGGTGCGTAGTATGGTTGAAAAAATGGATCCAAGACCACTCCCACGCTGATATCTCACCCCTCGATAGAGTGTGAATGGCATTCGGGTCATTTAAACGACGAAAGTGTAGCTTCACTGTTAAGCTCCCATTACCGAATGGGAAATTTTTTCCCTCAATCGTTCTTATATATATCGAGATGTTGGTTAATAGATTAGTTGCAACATTCACATAATGAGGCTTGTCATATATAATGCTCAAACTTCTTCCTCTATGGTTGGGAAAGTGTACAATGCGCAGCAGGCACGCCTGGGTGTCCCCAACAAATTGATGCTCTACGATATTGCTGTAAATATAGCACATGTCTGGGGATAGCTTTCACCCAATTTCTCCATCTTCAATGATACATTAAGCTGGACAAGTCATGCTGTGCCTCGTGAAAGGTATCTCTTTGGAGAGCTGCGCTATATCGGCCCTCAGCCACAATTGTGAACAGCTCTTTATCTTTAATATTTCTACTAAGCGTTGATTTAACTTCAATGTGCATGCAGGCGTGTCTATGTTTACGACTTCAAAAAGTAAATCGTTTGTCAGGTACGACTTTTCAAGACTCTTGTTTAACCCCACAATGTCCATGGCTGTCATAATGCCGATTCCTAGCGATACATTTGTGCTATAGTACTGTACCTCACCGAACAGGACTGATCGCATAGTATTGTCTAAGGTTATGTCCTAATTTTTCGCACTCATCGATTCTTCTAAGGATCAGAAATATGATTTGCTCATTTTCAAGAGTTAAAAATTTGGAGACTAACTGGAGTTCACATAAACCCACCTCATACGAATCACGCTCCAATTCAATGGGTCCGTGGAGTTCTGTCACAAAGTTGGCAGGGTGTTGTTAGGATGTACAGACAGAGAAGAAGAGGACGGGAGTGTGACATAGAAGTGGCTAGGCGCCATGTTGCATACTATTTAAGCTTCATTATTGCAGCAGCTTTTATATAGGTGTTGAAGCTTTCTGGGTAACCCAGCCATTTCACCAGGTACATTTTTCTCTTTCCTGAACCTTTGCTGCCTAAAATTTTTTCAATTTTAAACACACTTTTTCCTAAATTAAATGTCACTTTCTGCAACTCCTCGCGGTAAAAGCCTCCAGCGATCTCTTCCCCATTCAAATCTTCAACGTAATACATCATTATCTCGCCTTTAGGTCTCATAGCACTAACTTTAAAAATCTCACGTGTCCATCCTTGCTCAAATCCCTTCGCGAATTTATTTCCCGAACGTGATAGCCTTACATAATCATTGATTTTGAAATGTAGAGTGTGGTGGCGGTGCTCCATCTCTTCTCACCTCTGGCACGCGTACCTCTTTCTAAAACTTCGTTAGGTGTTGTGCCAATCGTACGGTGGAACGGTTGTATGATGACGCCAATGACCCGAGAACGTTTATATATCTGTATGTGTTTTTATGTGTAAAATAGCGATGCATGCGTTCCTTTATGGTACGTTGAACTCTTTCAGCTAAAGAGGCCTTATGTATAGAACTGCTAGTGTAGTAACTGATATTAAACTCTGTCAGCATGTTCTGAAAAGCGCGACCTATAAATTCTTTCCCCATATCCGTACAAAAATAGCCAGGAACCCTTTCTTTTAACATCAACGTTTTGGTCGCTTTAGCAACTGTTTCAGGCGATTTATTTTTCAGTGGAATTAGCCACAGATATCTAGAGAATACATCTATTATGAATAGGATGTAGCGGTATCCGTCATTATACACTGAATATCTTTGCATGTCTGTTAAATCCGCTTGCCAAATAGAGTCAATCGAAGCCGCTGTTGTCTTGGCCGTTTTAAACCTTTTTCTCACCGGTTTATGAAGTGTATAAGCATCCTGCTCCCGCAAAAACCTCTCAACATCTTTTTTCCCTACTCCGTAAACACCTCTGTACAGTCTATTAACGCCACCATAGGAGGCGGGGTTAGAAATGTCATAATAGCGTTTACTTAATATGTTAGCCATTTGCGTATTTTAGAGACACGTGGATAAGGTTGGCCGTTTGTTCTCTTCTTTCTCCTCTTCAGAGACGCTGCTGCTGGGGGCGATGGCGTACTCAGTTGTGACACATGCGAGACTTGATCCAGGTCTTTTAACCTATTCAGATTACCTATCAATGTTTTGGGGACATTTATTTGTTGTAGTCTTGCTTTAATATGCTTCCATCCTGTTGGTGAGGGCATGTCCCACTTTCTCACCAGATCATGAACAATGTCAACGATGTTGGATCCTTGTACCCTTGTTGCTTCAACAATGACCTCGCCTGTATCGGCCCACTGTATGTGGGAGACTGCTTTTTAACACATGTTCGATGTATTGTGTTCCGTTATTCTTTGGTTGGTCATCTCTAACGTCGGGCCCAGGTCCTGTGTCGCCATGCTCAGCGTTGCTCGCGCTGTGCCTAATAATCTTATAATCTTCGTACACATGAAGAAATTTCTGCAAAGCCTCTTGGTACAAGATCATTTTCTCATCAGGTGACTTTTCACTGTTTAATAGGGCTAGCAACTCGCTTTCCATTCTTTTAAGCCTACTTTTACGGGGTTCTAGAGCCGTGTCTGGAACCTTTGAACTTTGCAATGAAGGATATACCTAGTGCGGAATCACTACCACCTTCTTCATTATATTAATCTAGTCAGTAAAGGCCCCAAAACTGAAAATAAGATGGGGAGGAATGATCCCCCCTCTTTGTACAATAATTCGCTTTTTCTTCCCCACAGCTTCACTTCTATGAGCGAGCGCACGTATTATGTTTTTGTAACGACGCAAGCGAGCCTTCTGAGGGGGTTTCATGAGCACATCACATTTTATAACATTAAGACAGATTTCACAGATGCATTTTAAAAAGTCGGAGTTGATATTTTTAACAAACATCTGTTGCAAAGTCCGGGCAATCGTTGATAGATTTTTATTAATTCACGATATTTCTTCAGTCTATTTGTCATTCTGGAATATACACCATTTCAGGGTCGTTTGGGAATATATTCGTTCTTAGAAGCACTCTAAACCAGTTTCGAGGGTGAAGGTCACAAAGCAAATATCCATAACGCTGACTTGTGGCTTCTTTATAAACCTCCAAAAACTCCTTAGGTTGATTCGGGAATAGTTGATTGTCTAATACCGGAATTTGTTACACATCTCTACGCTGTGCGAATAAGACTAGATATTGTGTATTTAACGACACATCGCGTATGTATCTATTTTTGAAAAATAGATTCTGGTTCATGAAGAATACGTTTATGTTAAGATGGTGGGAGAACACTGTAAATGTCTCGGCAAACTTTTTATCCATTTCCAGCATGAGATCGTCAATTACAGTGACTGTATACTCATTACCTTTTAACGAATTAACGTCACATACACCTCTGTGGAACAAAATTTCATCTTGGTACTCGTTAAACACTGACTGATACGTCGAATAGCACCATATTACTTTATACACAAATTTTGAGAACATCTCCCCCTTATCTTTAATGATTTTAAACATAAATACAGTTTTTCCACATCCTGTAGGGCCAGATATAATACATGTGGAGGGGCTTCTGAACCTGAATTTTTCTACAGATTCCATTTTTTACACATCACACCCCTAAGTGGGTCATTTACAAAATAGTACAAATTTTGAGTGCTGCTCCTTATATTCTTGTTTTTCTTCTTTCACAGAACCGTGAATGACGACAATGTACAGCCCCCACATCATCGATATCACAGATGAAACCGATGACCGTGTAGCTACAGAATCCTTCCCCGCTGACGAACCCTCACCAGTGACACCTGTAGCATGCGACAGTTCAAAGCGGAGGCATGATGAAGAACCCTCCACGTCAGGTATAAAGCGTGCCAGGATTGCGCCGGTTGTTAGACCCCCAGTAATAGATCCCCAACCTTGTACGTCTTACGACACAACCCCCCACAATAGTACCTTCTTCAAATATGCCCCATTATTCCTGTTCAGTTCCGGGTACTTCCTCCACAGCGGCTTCTCATACTGTGGTGGACAGTATAACAATCGAGTTGGTTCGCACCGCTACCCCCACCCCTGCCCTGACTAGAAAACGTTACGTGGCCAGGGTTGACCCTGGATCCCTATATACCATGGGTCGGGAAACTTTTTTGGGTATTACCCAAAAATCTATTTGAGTAAAATGAAATTACCCCCAGACTTCAAAGTAAACAAAAACAAGCCAATTGCTCTTAAAATTGTTGCATATGTTGTCTCTCATACCGCACGCATTACCCCCAAAAATTTTAAATGTACCCTATTTGGGGTAATTTACCCCTGTTCGCCGACCACTGCTATACACCAACGGTGTTGGACTGCGACGCGTAGTTGAACGTATTGTGGAGTTTGCCCTTCAGAACTGCGACGAACGTGAAGTCCGGACGAGGTTGTCCTTCAGGTTGGGGTTAGATGACGGGGACGTAGATGATTTTTGGGTAGTAATACCGTTCAGACGTTTGGTGGCTGTAGACATAGAATATATCTTGGGCCGTATAATGCAGGCCTCTCAAAGTAGTGCAGCCTTCAATATGGACAACTTCATGGTAGATATTGACAGAGTATTCCGGTTTGCGGGTCATAGTGCCACACCTTATACACTTAATTACAATTCTCCGGTTATTTACAGAAAGCATTTAAACGTCGATCGTGGTTGCGGCTTTATAGCAATAGTCTTAGCTCATATGTTCACTGTGCTAAATACATGGACGTAAAAAATTTGGCTGCCCACGGTTGTGCAGCGTGCTCGTAAACTGGCTTCAGATTGTAAGCTTGAGTTTGAGTGTACGTAATATGGGTCCCGAAGAACTGAGAAGGGCCGAGGAGGAAATAAATGCACGTATAGTCGTATTTGGAATGGATGATCGTCGGAGGACTGCGTATGTTTTTAAAAGCAGCGTGAGAGATCGTACAAGACCTCTACTTATTTTTAGATTGTCAGGAACATCGTATCTCCCCATCCGTAACATAAGGGCTCTCTACGCCAGCTATGATAAAAGTCGAAAATATGGAAGGCATCATGATTTGTGTAAGGGATGTCTCGAGTTTGCTGATGATATGGTGAAACATTGTAAGGATTGCTACATGGTATGTGAGCAGTGTAAAAGCCCCAAATGTGAAGGTCGTGTAGTTGAAACCGAGAAGAGGGAATGTAATGTGTGTAGACGTACATTTTTTAATAATAAATGCTTTGAACTCCATAAATCAATTGGCACTTGCAGGAAAATGAGGATTTGTAAGTGCGGTATGTTTCACATGATGAATAATTGGGGGAATTTCAAACATAAATGCGATAAAATTCACTGTTCTACATGTCATGAAAAATATAAGGCGGGTGGAGTGAAGCATGTATGTTATGTGAGAGATGCTAAGCCTAAAAACAGCCCTTGTATAACCGTGTACTACGATGTAGACACTTACACGAACGCTGAAACCAAAGAGGTTATTCCACATTTACTCGTAAGTCAGACTATCTGAGATGAGTGCATGGAGATCGAGTGTGGTGAGTGCCACAAATTTGGAAAACGGACAAACGTTTTTAAAACGACTGCACACGGCAGCCCTGTGAAACTTTTTGTATCCTATATTATCAAATTAACGGACAAGTTAAAGAAAATGACTGTGTATATTCTTGCCCATAACGGGGCAAAATGTGACACACAGTTCCTTTATAAGGAGTTGCTTGAACACGAGTCTTCTGCGAAATTTACAGGTGATCTCTTCAAAAGAGGCAACAAACTAATACAGATGCAGATAAGAGGTAATGTACAGTTTAAAGACACCCTGCTGTTCACACGTTGTAAATTAGCAAAGGTACCCAAGGTCATGGGCATAGCCGCTGAAGTTTCAAAAGGGTATTTCCCTTACACATTCCTCACTAACGAAACTTTAAATTACGTAGCACTACCTCCACCCAAACATTACTTTAACTACACCAACATGAGTGATAGTGAGCGTGAAGATTTTGACCGCTATTACAACAGTTATGAAAAAATTATAGGGCTATGGGTTGATTGCCTGTTACCCTCACACGTTAGAAATTTCCAGCAGATTCCAGTGGAATGTTAACGACAAAAGCCCTACGTTTTTTCGTTAGAGAGTTATGTATATGTAGGTCTTCGAAGGACCTCTTTCTTTATTTGCCTTCGGTATTTGCGCTGCTTAATGGTAAAGAAAGAAATTGCCTTACCTTATTATTTCGTTGGGCCTCGCTGCTGTTTCGATGTAGGGCCGCGGTACGATGGAGTTACACAATGAGTTGATTTGATGTAACTAATATAAGCAGCCACTGTATTAAAATACCTGAGGGAATAGGCCTATCCTTTTTATAGTTAATAGGTTTTATATTAAGAGGATTTTACTCAGAACTTATAGGAAGATAAAGTACATCTTCCTTGCTTAAAGCGTCGCTGTAACATAAGCAGCTCAGGAGGGCCGCCAGTATAATATAATCGTTAGGAATCTGCTGATTCTTCAAAGTTCGTTGATTCTTCTATCGATGTAATTTTCACGAGTTAGCAATAAAAAGTGTTGAACACGAAATAAATTTGGTTTTCTTCTTGTTATGCAGGCCTGATGCATACATATGGGTTCTATATATGT
Organism: Bathynomus jamesi; assembly: GCA_023014485.1. Classification (NCBI taxonomy): domain Eukaryota; kingdom Metazoa; phylum Arthropoda; class Malacostraca; order Isopoda; family Cirolanidae; genus Bathynomus; species Bathynomus jamesi. The sequence goes on along the minus strand of JAJOZX010000331.1, from coordinate 910,756 downwards.
ATGGCACTTCTGGCAATTATTTTCACTCCCAATAGGCTATGTCGCCAATCCCGAGGCAATTTTGTAGATATTTAATTACGAAATAACGGTACCATATACAATACCATATTGTAAACATGTATAGTTTTTCCATATACTGGGGAAGGGGGGGCCGGAGAAAAATTTGTATGTTATAGATTAAATTTTTTGACAAACTGTGTTTTAAACCATGTAAAATGGATTAAAAAGAATTAAGTCAGAATTTAGGAAGAGAAAGGTTACTCAAGACCTATTTAAATATTAAAAGAGTTTTTACTGTATTCAAACCTCCTACCACTTCAGACTAGTCAACACCCGTAGTTTTAGTAGAGTAACTGTTACTCCTCCACAGGTAGATCTGGAGGGCTTGGGGCTTTAAATCCTGTACTGGTTTTGTGTTGTTTGGTCTCTGGTCAAGGGAGGCCATAAGACCGTTGTTGTTTGGCCCATGACCAAAGCAGGCCATAAGACCCTTGCAATAGTTTGCCCTATAGCCAAGATAGGCTATAAGGGCCTTATTGAATAGTTTTGGCTATGGCCAAAGAAATCCATCAGCCCCTTGTTGAATAGTTTGGGCTATGACCAAGGGAGGCCATCAGTCCCTTGTTGAATAGTTTGGGCGATGGCTAAGGTAGGCCATCAGCCCCTTGTTGAATAGCTTGGGCTATGGCCAAGGTAGGCCATCAGCCCCTTGTTGAATAATTTGGGCTATGGTCAAGGAAGGCCGTCAGCCCCTTGTTGAATAATTTGGGCTATGGCCAAGGTAGGCCATCAGCCCCTTGTTGAATAGTTTGGGCTACGGCCAAGGTTGCCATAAAACCCTTTAGAGTAGAGTAGTTTGGGCTACGGCCAAAGTAGGCCATAAAACCCTTTAGAGTAGAGTAGTTTGGGCTATGGCCAAAGTAGGCCATAAAACCCTTTAGAGTAGTTTGTTTGTATGTGCCACTGTCAAACCATATAATTTTTGGCACAAAATTATGTGCACAGAACCAGAGCGCAGCAAGAAAAGCTTTTACTCTCCGATCTTTGGTTATGTTCAGACAGGTTGTTGTGTTTGACACATGGAAAGAGTACAGTGTGTGTGTGCGTGTGCTTATATATATATATATATATATATATATATATTATATATATATATATATATAATATATATGTATATATATTATTTTGCATTCCTTTGAATGTAGTTAGTCTTCAAATCTTAGATTCACCACTCCAATGAAGTCAATACCCGTAGTTATGATTGAGTAAATGTTATGTGTCCTACAGGTAGGTCTAGAAGGTTTGGGGTTTTGAAAGAATCCAATCTGTTTGCAAGGAATGTATGTGTCTGTTGATGAAATATGTTGAGTGAATCTTCTTTAAAAGAAGAATTGGATGCTTGGAGTTGTATGTATATATTTATATACTGTATGTGTATGTGTAAATGTATATTTTGTTGTAGGGTTTTATTTTTGAGTTTTGTATTAGGTTAACCAATTTGCTGAGTAAAGAACCTCAAATGTTGCATTTGAGACCCTTATATCAAGCCTTGTCTGTTTTATGCCTATATGTGAAATAAGACAGAATAGGTTGCGCCTATATGTGAAATAGGACTTAGAATAGGTTGCGCCTATATGTCAAATAGGACTTAGAATGTGTGTGTGTTAAGTGGGTGTAGGTTTGAATTCGTGCAATCGCTTTAGGTCTTTGTGATGTTAAAGTTCTGAGTTGAATTTTGCAATTTTGCGATGTTAATGAGTCTTATGTGTAAGTTAAATTGCTGAAATAAATTTTATAACCTACACCACAGGTTGAGTTAAAAATTTAGTGTTTTTAGTTAGGATAGGCCTTCAGTATAAAGAGTAGGGCCTACTTTGTGAGGTAGGCTTCGTGTATATTTAATTGCAAATTGTAGTGTTTGAAGTAGGCCTTTAGTGTATGAGTATGTTAGGCCTATTAGGTAAGGTAAAGTGAGGTGGGCCTACTAAATAGGATTATGTTGTGGGCCTATTTTTATAGGACCTAAAATGAGTTAAGCCTGTTAAATGAAGAAGGCTTTGTTTTGAGTTTGAAGAGTAAGACCTATTAAATAGGCTTAAGGTGAAGTGGGCCTACTAAATAGGCTTAGGTTGAAATTGGCCTATTTTTCTAGGACCTAAGAAGAGTTAAGCCTGTTAATGAACATGACTTTGTTTCTGGTTAGTGTAAAAGTAAAGTTTGTGTTAGTGTAAAGGTAAAGGGATCGGTTCCCCAGTTACATGGGCCACCATATGAAAAAAATTATAGGGCTATGGGTTGATTGCCTGTTAACCTCATCCGTTGGAAATTTCCGTTATCCTTTATTAATTTTATTACTTATTCATTCTCCTACCTATTGTCTACTGATGCCCTATCAACCTATCATTCCATGTTTACTCGTGTCTATATTACGCACACAACCCATTGTGTTACGTACCGATATGTGTACAATACTTTGTGCATTCGTACATGTCCCGTGATGATCATGCTTACGTACATAGTTACGTACATGTAAATACGTCCACATGTATTCTTTTTACTTTTTCTTTTAAGTGCGTTCACCTCTCGCAATAAATTCGAAAATGCTTCTGCAAGTGTACGCAATTCGATGATCACAGCACAAATTGACATCTGAAAACGTAAAATCTCCTCTCGCTCTGATTCGAATTTATAAAAACATTATTATGTGTTATGTTATATATATATATATATTATATATATATATATATATATATATATATATATATATATATATATAACGTAAAGAACGACGCTTTGTATAGGAGAATTATCCGCGCAAGATGAGAGCGAAAGAACGAAACAAATGAAAAAATGAGGTAACCACCCGGGAATCGAACCCGGGATCTTCAAATTGCCGGTCAGATATGATAACCATTACACCACGGGCCTCACCCAATCAAATGTCGTAATTCCTCTACATGCGCGCAGAACCAATGCCCCAAAGGGGCACCTCCCGCCTGCCGTAACATTATATACATTATAACTGCAAACACGCAGTATAATTAACGTAAAGAACGACGCTTTGTATAGGAGAATTATCCGCGCAAGATAAGAGCGAAAGAACGAAACAAATGAAAAAATGAGGTAACCACCCGGGAATCGAACCCGGGATCTTCCGATTGCCGGTCAGATATGATAACCATTACACCACGGGCCTCACCCAATCAAATGTCGTAATTCCTCTACATGCGCGCAGAAACCAATGCCCCAAAGGGGCACCTCCCGCATGCCGTAACATTATATACATTATAACTGCAAACACGCAGTATAATTAACGTAATTAACGACGCTTTGTATAGGAGAATTATCCGCGCAAGATAAGAGCGAAAGAACGAAACAAATGAAAAAATGAGGTAACCACCCGGGAATCGAACCCGGGATCTTCCGATTGCCGGTCAGATATGATAACCATTACACCACGGGCACCATAGGCAGCAGTGTGTTAAAACCCGGACAGAGTTCCAGTATAAATTTGTATTTTTATAATCCATTTGATCTTGTGCTAAAAATCGATTAACTTTTAATTTGATTTATTTTTTATTTTTTTTTTTTATATATATCGAAACCTGACCATAGGCAGCATTGTGTTAAAACCCGGCAGAGTTCCAGTATAATTTTGTATTTTTATAATCCATTTGATCTTGTGCTAAAAATCGATATTTTTCCTTACAATCTGTACGCCTCACTGGTAATCCTTTAAGGTTTTAATTTTAATTTTTTATTATTTTTTACTTCTCTGTTTATTGTATATATGTATGTATGTATGTATGTATGTATGTATTTGTATATATAGATATGTATGTATATATATATATATATATGTGTGTGTGTGTGTATGTAGTTATTTATTTTCTTTTTTTTTCTTTCTGTAACCTATATATAGGCTTAACCTTTTTATGTACTTCAGTGTTCCTGAGGATGTCATTAGACGAAAGCGCTTGAGCACCATTTTGTGTTTCCTTTCTTCGTGGTTTTATTCATCATAAATATTTTTCACGTGTTACCTTCGTGAAATAATTTTCATATAATGCTCACCACGCGTTCCTTCGGCTTGCTGTTCCCTCTCTTGTCTCGTTTGTGTCCGTGTTTTCTTCTACATTAATGAAGGGGCATGCAATTCGTATCCGACGGAAGTTTCTTACTAAGTGTCTGGAGGAGCAAGTTCTTCCCAAATCCCTGCTTCCGATTCGCCTCAGACAAATTGACGACCATCCGTTCAACAACTTCAGCAGATTAATTTAAGAAACATATTGAAGTCACCAGACAAAATGATGGTCCGCCTTCAAAAATTTAAACATCGCCAAACATAATTTTGTAACGTTATTCCCCAACCGTGGATCCAACCTTTGTTTGATGAAATTTACAACGAGTTGCGTCGGAGAACTACTTCACTTCGTAACATTTTGGATCGAAAAATTAAAAGTCTCATTCGAGATAGTCAGTGGAGTAAAAAAGCAAGCTCAAAGTGTGTTTTGAACCTTTCTTCGAAAAACATTAGTGACGATGCAAAAAGTGCCCTTGGATATGGTATGTCCTTTTTTATTGTTAAAAAACCTTCGGCTTTACAAATTTGTTACAGTCTCGCGTGTTTGAAAAACAGTGTAATCTCCCTCAGTATTGTTTAACATAGTTAAAGGCCTCGTTTATAGTGCGGCGAATGGTAATACGAAGATAACTTTCCCAAACGTTTTCGCAATAGCCTCTCACAATTAAAAAAGATGGGGAGCTCCATATTACTAAAGCAGACAAGGCTAACACCATAGTTATTAGGGACAAAGTGGACTACATCGGAAAGATGAACGAGCTTCTCCAGGACCCCGCCACATACACCAAACTTAGAAGAACCCGCAGGATGACGTCATCAAATCATTTAATAGTGGCTTGAAACGCCTTCTCAAAGATCATAAGAACTTAATTCCGCTTTTCATGTCCACTTCACCTGCTCTGCCCTACCTTTACGGTCTTATTAAAACCACAAACCTGGTAACCCTATGCGCCCTATTATTAGCCGGTGGGCTCTATTACTTATAAACTCTCCAAATGGCTTGTCAAAGTCTTGTCCCCCATTCTCGGAACTATCTCTGATTCACATGTAAAAAATTCCATGGATCTTACGGAAAAATTGAATAATGCACGTACTGAAACTAACGATAAATTGATTAGTTTTGATGTTTGTTCATTGTTTACAAAAGTGCCGATTGACGATATGCTTGACTTTCTCTCCCAAGAATTACTAAGTATGACCTGCCACTACCTTCACACATTGTTTTGGAACTCATTAAGCTTTGCATTAAAGACTGTAAATTCACTTTCAATAACGAGATTATCAACAAGTTTTGGGATGGCTATGGGCAACCCCTTATCGCCCCTCCTCTCCAATATTTATATGGAGTTTTTCGAAATTACCTATATTCCGAGAATCCTGGGGGTTGGCATCCCTTGGTTGCGGTACGTCGACGATATTTTGTGTATCTGGCCCATGAATCGTGACCTGGATATCTTCTCCTTCAGTTAAATGATCAAGTCCCCTCCATTAAGTTTACTTTAGAAGTTGAGCAAGACAATTCAATCCCATTTTTGGATGTGCGTGTACATAGGGAAAGCCCAGGTTTTAAGTTTAGTATCTATCGGAAAACGACAAACAATTTGTCCTACGTACACTTTTACTCGGGACATGATACCCCCACTAAGAAGGCCATATTTTCATCAATGTTTCTCCGCGCCCTTAGGATCGCCAGTCCGGAATACATCGATGCCGAATTGGAAAAAATCAACGGTATTGGAAGTGATTTGTGTATCCATCTGCGTTTATGGAATCTTGTCTCAACAAGGCAAAACGAACTTTCTATCGTGTCAATATTAACACTCGTACTTTGTCAAAAAATATTTTAGTACTTCCATTTTTCCCGGGCTTTTTAGGCATTGCTAATGTACTTAAACTTTTGGATATTAATGTAGTATTTTCATATAACAATATTGTGAAAAATATCATAGTAAAAAATAGCCCTACCAATAATTCAGGCATTATCTATAAAATTGGTTGTAAACAATGTGATTCCTTTTACATAGGTCAGACGGGAAAGGATTTGCACACACGTAAAACAGCATCAATATTCCGTTAGAACAGGACAGTTGTCCAGTGCCCTTTTTGTCCATTTGTCAGAGTTAGCCCACTGTATTGATTGGAATATGCTTCAGTTTTATTCATTCAAGCAACATTTTAATAGAAATATTCTTGAGTCTGCCATTATCCAACTTTCAAATAACTTCAACAAAGCAAAGGTCTTTTTCAACTCGATCCTGTTATGTTGAATTCCTTTAAAACAGATTTAAATAAGAAGGGTAAAACATTAAATCTTTGGTAAACTTGTCTTCTACTTTATTAACTTTTAATTTGCATTTTATTTTTTTTATATATATCAAAACCTGACCATAGGCAGCAGTGTGTTAAAACCCGGACAGAGTTCCAGTATAAATTTGTATTTTTATAATCCATTTGATCTTGTGCTAAAAATCGATTAACTTTTAATTTGCATTTTATTTTTTATTTTTTTTTTTTTATATATATCGAAACCTGACCATAGGCAGCATTGTGTTAAAACCCGGCAGAGTTCCAGTATAATTTTGTATTTTATAATCCATTTGATCTTGTGCTAAAAATCGATATTTTTCTCTTACAAATCTGTACGCCTCACTGGTAATCCTTTAAGGTTTTAATTTTTAATTTTTATTATTTTTACTTCTCTGTTTTATTGTATATATATGTATGTATGTATGTATGTATGTATTTGTATATATAGATATGTATGTATATTATATATATATATGTGTGTGTGTGTGTATGTATGTTATTTATTTTTTCTTTTTTTTTCTTTCTGTAACCTATATATAGGCTTAACCTTTTTATGTACTTCAGTGTTCCTGAGGTGTCATTAGACGAAAGCGCTTGAGCACCATTTTGTGTTTCCTTTCCTTCGTGGTTTTATTCATCATAAATATTTTTCACGTGTTACCTTCGTGAAATAATTTTCATATAATGCTCACCACGCGTTCCTTCGGCTTGCTGTTCCCTCTCTTGTCTCCGTTTGTGTCCGTGTTTTCTTTCTACATTAATGAAGGGGCATGCAATTCGTATCCGACGGAAGTTTCTTACTAAGTGTCTGGAGGAGCAAGTTCTTCCAAATCCCTGCTTTCCGATTCGCCTCAGCAAATTGACGACCTCCGTTCAACAACTTCATCAGATTATTTTAAAGAACATATTGAAGTCACCAGACAAATGAGTGGTCCGCCTTCAAAAATTTTAAACGCGCAACATATTTTGTAACCGTTTTCCCCAACCGTGGATCCAACCTTTGTTTGATGAAATTTACACGAGTTGCGTCGAGATACTTCACTTCGTAACATTTTGGATCGAAAAATTAAAAGTCTCATTCGAGATAGTCAGTGGAGTTAAAAAAGCAAGCTCAAAGTGTGTTTTGAACCTTTCTTCGAAAAACATTAGTGACGATGCAAAAAAGTGCCCTTGGATATGGTATGTCCTTTTTTTTGTTAAAAAACCTTCGGCTTTACAAATTTGTTACAGTCTCGCGTGTTTGTGAAAAACAGTGTAATCTCCCTCAGTATTTGTTTAACATAGTTAAAGGCCTCGTTTATAGTGCGGCGAATGGTAATTACGAAGATAACTTTCCTAAACGTTTTCGCAATAGCCTCTCACAATTAAAAAAGATGGGGAGCTCCATATTACTAAAGCAGACAAGGCTAACACCATAGTTATTAGGGACAAAGTGGACTACATCGGAAAGATAACGAGCTTCTCCAGGACCCCGCCACATACACCAAACTTAGGAGAACCCGCAGGATGACGTCATCAAATCATTTAATAGTGGCTTGAAACGCCTTCTCAAAGATCATAAGAACTTAATTCCGCTTTTCATGTCCACTTCACCTGCTCTGCTGCCCTACCTTTACGGTCTTATTAAACCCACAAACCTGGTAACCCTATCGCCCTATTATTAGCTCGGTGGGCTCTATTACTTATAAACTCTCCAAATGGCTTGTCAAAGTCTTGTCCCCCATTCTCGGAACTATCTCTGATTCACATGTAAAAAATTCCATGGATCTTACGGAAAAATTGAATAATGCACGTACTGAAACTAACGATAAATTGATTAGTTTTGATGTTTGTTCATTGTTTACAAAAGTGCCGATTGACGATACGCTTGACTTTTCTCCCAAGAATTACATAAGTATGACCTGCCACTACCTTCACACATTGTTTTGGAACTCATTAAGCTTTGCATCAAAGACTGTAAATTCACTTTCAATAACGAGTATATCAACAAGTTTTTGGGATGGCTATGGGCAACCCCTTATCGCCCCTCCTCTCCAATTTTATATGGATTTTTCGAAATTACCTATATTCCGAGAATCCTGGGGGTTGGCATCCCTTGGTTGCGGTACGTCGACGATATTTTGTGTATCTGGCCCATGAATCGTGACCTGGTATCTTCCTCCTTCAGTTAAATGATCAAGTCCCCTCCATTAAGTTTAACTTTAGAAGTTGAGCAAGACAATTCAATCCCATTTTTGGATGTGTTGTACATAGGGAAGCCCAGGTTTTAAGTTTAGTATCTATCGGAAAACGACAAACAATTTGTCCTACGTACACTTTTACTCGGGACATGATACCCCCACTAAGAAGGCCATATTTCATCAATGTTTCTCCGCGCCCTTAGGATCGCCGTCCGGAATACATCGATGCCGAATTGGAAAAATCAACGGTATTGGAAGTGATTTGTGTTTATCCACTGCGTTTATGGAATCTTGTCTCAACAAGGCAAACGAACTTTCTATCGTGTCAATAAACACTCGTACTTGTCAAAAAATATTTTTAGTACTTCCATTTTCCCGGGCTTTTTAGGCATTGCTAATGTACTTAAACTTTTGGATATTAATGTAGTATTTTCATATAACAATATTGTGAAAAATATCATAGTAAAAAATAGCCCTACCAATAATTCAGGCATATCTATAAAATTGGTTGTAAACAATGTGATTCCCTTTTACATAGGTCAGACGGGAAAGGATTTGCACACACGTATAAAACAGCATCAATATTCCGTTAAACAGGACAGTTGTCCAGTGCCCTTTTTGTCCATTTGTCAGAGTTAGCCCACTGTATTGATTTGGAATAATGCTTCAGTTTTATTCCATTCAAGCAACATTGTTAATAGAAATATTCTTGAGTCTGCCATTATCCAACTTTCAAATAACTTCAACAAAAGCAAAGGGTCTTTTTCAACTCGATCCTGTTATGTTGAATTCCTTTAAAAACGATTTAAATAAGAAGGGTAAAACATTAAATCTTGGTAAACTTGTCTTCTACTTTATTAACTTTTAATTTGCATTTTTATTTTTTTTTATATATCAAACCTGACCATAGGCAAGTGTGTTAAACCCGGACAGAGTTCCAGTATAAATTTGTATTTTTATAATCCATTTGATCTTGTGCTAAAAATCGATTAACTTTTAATTTGCATTTTATTTTTTATTTTTTATATATATCGAAACCTGACCATAGGCAGCATTGTGTTAAAACCCGGCAGAGTTCCAGTAATAATTTTGTATTTTTATAATCCATTTGATCTTGTGCTAAAAATCGATATTTTTCCTTACAAATCTGTACGCCTCACTGGTAATCCTTTAAGGTTTTAATTTTTAATTTTTTATTATTTTTACTTCTCTGTTTATGTATATATATGTATGTATGTATGTATGTATGTATTTGTATATATAGATATGTATGTATATATATATATATATATGTGTGTGTGTTGTATGTATGTTTATTTATTTTCTTTTTTTTTTCTTTCTGTAACCTATATATAGGCTTAACCTTTTTTATGTACTTCAGTGTTCCTGAGGATGTCATTAGACGAAAGCGCTTGAGCACCATTTTGTGTTTCCTTTCCTTCGTGGTTTTTATTCTCATAAATATTTTTCACGTGTTACCTTTCGTGAAATAATTTTCATATAATGCTCACCACGCGTTCCTTCGGCTTGCTGTTCCCTCTCTTGTCTCCGTTTGTGTCCGTGTTTTCTTCTACATTAATGAAGGGCATGCAATTCGTATCCGACGAGTTTCTTACTAAGTGTCTGGAGGAGCAAGTTCTTCCCAAATCCCTGCTTCCGATTCGCCTCAGACAAATTGACGACCATCCGTTCAACAACTTCAGCAGATTAATTTTAAAGAAACATATTGAAGTCACCAGACAAAATGAGTGGTCCGCCTTCAAAAATTTAAACATCGCCAAACATAATTTTGTAACCGTTATTCCCCAACCGTGGATCCACCCTTTGTTTGATGAAATTTACAACGAGTTGCGTCGGAGAACTACTTCACTTCGTAACATTTGGTCGAAAATTAAAAGTCTCATTCGAGATAGTCAGTGGAGTAAAAAAAGCAAGCTCAAAGTGTGTTTTGAACCTTTCTTCGAAAAAAATTAGTGACGATGCAAAAGTGCCCTTGGATATGGTATGTCTTTTTTATTGTTAAAAAACCTTCGGCTTTACAAATTTGTTACAGTCTCGCGTGTTTTTGAAAACAGTGTAATCTCCCTCAGTATTTGTTTAACATAGTTAAAGGCCTCGTTTATAGTGCGGCGAATGGTAATTACGAAGATAACTTTCCTAAACGTTTTCGCAATAGCCTCTCACAATTAAAAAAGATGGGGAGCTCCATATTACTAAAGCAGACAAGGCTAACACCATAGTTATTAGGACAAAGTGGACTACATCGGAAAGATGAACGAGCTTCTCCAGGACCCCGCCACATACACCAAACTTAGGAGAACCCGCAGGATGACGTCATCAAATCATTTAATAGTGGCTTGAAACGCCTTCTCAAAGATCATAAGAACTTAATTCCGCTTTTCATGTCCACTTCACCTGCTCTGTGCCCTACCTTTACGGTCTTATTAAAACCCACAAACCTGGTAACCCTATGCGCCCTATTATTAGCTCGGTGGGCTCTATTACTTATAAACTCTCCAAATGGCTTGTCAAAGTCTTGTCCCCCATTCTCGAACTATCTCTGATTCACATGTAAAAAATTCCATGGATCTTACGGAAAAATTGAATTAATGCACGTACTGAAACTAACGATAAATTGATTAGTTTTGATGTTTGTTCATTGTTACAAAAGTGCCGATTGACGATACGCTTGACTTTCTCTCCCAAGAATTACATAAGTATGACCTGCCCACTACCTTCACACATTGTTTTGGAACTCATTAAGCTTTGCATCAAGACTGTAAATTCACTTTCAATACGAGTATTATCAACAAGTTTTTTGGGATGGCTATGGGCAACCCCTTATCGCCCCTCCTCTCCAATATTATATGGAGTTTTTCGAAATTACCTAGATTCCGAGAATCCTGGGGGTTGGCATCCCTTGGTTGCGGTACGGTCGACGATTTTGTGTATCTGGCCCATGAATCGTGACCTGGATAGCTTCCTCCTTCAGTTAAATGATCAAGTCCCCTCCATTAATTTACTTTAGAAGTTGAGCAAGACAATTCAATCCCATTTTTGGATGTGTGTGTACATAGGGAAAGCCCAGGTTTTAAGTTTTAGTATCTATCGGAAAACGACAAACAATTTGTCCTACGTACCTTTTACTCGGGACATGATACCCCCACTAAGAAGGCCATATTTTCATCAATGTTTCTCCGCGCCCTTAGGATCGCCAGTCCGGAATACATCGATGCCGAATTGGAAAAAATCAACGGTATTGGAAGTGATTTGTGTTATCCATCTGCGTTTATGGAATCTTGTCTCAACAAGGCAAACGAACTTTCTATCGTGTCAATATTAACACTCGTACTTTGTCAAAAAATATTTTAGTACTTCCATTTTTCCCGGGCTTTTTAGGCATTGCTAATGTACTTAAACTTTTGGATATTAATGTAGTATTTTCATATAACAATATTGTGAAAAATATCATAGTAAAAATAGCCCTACCAATAATTCAGGCATTATCTATAAATTGGTTGTAAACAATGTGATTCCTTTTACATAGGTCAGACGGGAAAGGATTTGCAAACACGTATAAAACAGCATCAATATTCCTTAGAACAGGACAGTTGTCCAGTGCCCTTTTTGCCATTTGTCAGAGTTAGCCCACTGTATTGATTGGAATAATGCTTCAGTTTTATTCCATTCAAGCAACATTGTTAATAGAAATATTCTTGAGTCTGCCATTATCCAACTTTCAAATAACTTCAACAAAAGCAAAGGTCTTTTTCAACTCGATCCTGTTATGTTGAATTCCTTTAAAACAGATTTAAATAAGAAGGGTAAAACATTACAATCTTTGGTAAACTTGTCTTCTACTTTATTAACTTTTAATTTGCATTTTATTTTTTTTATATATATCAAAACCTGACCATAGGCAGCAGTGTGTTAAAACCCGGACAGAGTTCCAGTATAAATTTGTATTTTATAATCCATTTATCTTGTTCTAAAAATCGATTAACTTTAATTTGCATTTTATTTTTTTTTTTTTATTTTTTTATATATATCGAAACCTGACCATAGGCAGCATTGTGTTAAAACCCGGCAGAGTTCCAGTATAATTTTGTATTTTTTATAATCCATTTGATCTTGTGCTAAAATCGATATTTTTCCTTACAAATCTGTACGCCTCACTGGTAATCCTTTTAAGGTTTTAATTTTTAATTTTTTTATTATTTTTACTTCTCTGTTTATTGTATATATATGTATGTAGTATGTATGTTGTATTTGTATATATAGATATGTATGTATATGTATATATATATATATGTGTGTGTGTGTGGTATGTATGTTTATTTATTTTTCTTTTTTTTTTTTCTTTCTGTAACCTATATATAGGCTTAACCTTTTTATGTACTTCAGTGTTCCTGAGGATGTCATTAGACGAAAAGCGCTTGAGCACCATTTTGTGTTTCCTTTCCTTCGTGGTTTTATTCATCATAAATATTTTTTCACGTGTTACCTTCGTGAAATAATTTTCATATAATGCTCACCACGCGTTCCTTCGGCTTGCTGTTTCCCTCTCTTGTCTCCGTTTGTGTCCGTGTTTTCTTCTACATTAATGAAGGGGCATGCATTCGTATCCGACGGAAGTTTCTTACTAAGTGTCTGGAGGAGCAAGTTCTTCCCAAATCCCTGCTTCCGATTCGCCTCAGACAAATTGACGACCATCCGTTCAACAACTTCAGCAGATTAATTTTAAAGAAACATATTGAAGTCACCAGACAAATGATTGTCCGCCTTCATCAAAATTTAAACATCGCCAACATAATTTTGGAACCGTTATTCCCCAACCGTGGATCCAACCTTTGTTTGATGAAATTTACAACGAGTTGCGTCCGGAGATCTACTTCACTTCGTAACATTTGGATCGAAAAATTAAAAGTCTCATTCGAGATAGTCAGTGGAGTAAAAAAGCAAGCTCAAAGTGTGTTTTGAACCTTTCTTCGAAAAACATTAGTGACGATGCAAAAAGTGCCCTTGGATATGGTATGTCCTTTTTTTTGTTAAAAAACCTTCGGCTTTACAAAATTTGTTACAGTCTCGCGTGTTTGAAAAACATGTAATCTCCCTCAGTATTGTTTAACATAGTTAAAGGCCTCGTTTATAGTGCGGCGAATGGTAATTACGAAGATAACTTTCTAAACGTTTTCGCAATAGCCTCTCACAATTAAAAAAATGGGGAGCTCCATATTACTAAAGCAGACAAGGCTAACACCATAGTTATTAGGGACAAAGTGGACTACCTCGGAAAGATGAACGAGCTTCTCCAGGACCACGCCACATACACCAAACTTAGGAAGAACCCGCAGGATGACGTCATCAAATCATTTAATAGTGGCTTGAAAACCCTTCTCAAGATCATAAGAACTAATTCCGCTTTTCATGTCCACTTCACCTGTTCTAACCCTACCTTTACGGTCTTACTAAACCCCACAAAACCTGGTAACCCTAATGCGCCCTATTATTAGCTCGGTGGGCTCTATTACTTATAAACTCTCCAAATGGCTTGTCAAAGTCTTGTCCCCCATTCTCGGAACTATCTCTGATTCACATGTAAAAAATTCCATGGATCTTACGGAAAAAATTGAATAATGCACCTACTGAAACTAACGATAAATTGATTAGTTTTGATGTTTGTTCATTGTTTACAAAAGTGCCGATTGACGATATGCTTGACTTTCTCTCCCAAGAATTACATAAGTATGACCTGCCACTACCTTCACACATTGTTTTGGACTCATTAAGCTTTGCATCAAAGACTGTAAATTCACTTTCAATAACGAGTATTATCAACAAGTTTTTGGGATGGCTATGGGCAACCCTTATCGCCCCTCCTCTCCAATATTTATATGGAGTTTTTCAATTACCTATATTCCGAGAATCCTGGGGGTTTGGCATCCCTTGTTGCGGTACGTCGACGATATTTTGTGTATCTGGCCCATGAATCGTGACCTGGATAGCTTCCTCCTTCAGTTAAATGATCAAGTCCCCTCCATTAGTTTTACTTTAGAAGTTGAGCAAGACAATTCAAATCCCATTTTTGGATGTGCGTGTACATAGGGAAAGCCCAGTTTTAAGTTAGTATCTATCGGAAAACGACAAACATTTGTCCTACGTACACTTTTACTCGGACATGATACCCCCACTAAGAAGGCCATATTTTCATCAATGTTTCTCCGCGCCTTAGAATCGCCAGTCCGGAATACATCGATGCGAATTGGAAAAATCAACGGTATTGGAAGTGATTGTGTTATCCATCTGCGTTTATGGAATCTTGTCTCAACAAGGCAAAACGAACTTTCTATCGTGTCAATATTACACTCGTACTTTGTCAAAAAATATTTTAGTACTTCCATTTTTCCCCGGCTTTTTAGGCATTGCTAATGTACTTAAACTTTTGGATATTAATGTAGTATTTTCATATAAAATATTGTGAAAATATCATAGTAAAAAATAGCCCTACCAATAATTCAGGCATTATCTATAAATTGGTTGTAAACACTGTGATTCCTTTTACATAGGTCAGACGGGAAAGGATTGCACACACGTATAAAACAGCATCAATATTCCGTTAGAACAGGACAGTTGTCCAGTGCCCTTTTTGTCCATTTGTCGAGTTAGCCCACTGTATTGATTGGAATAATGCTTCAGTTTTATTCCATTCAACCAACATTGTTATGAAATATTCTTAGTCTGCATTTATCCAACTTTCAAATAACTTCAACATAGCAAAGGTCTTTTTCAACTCGATCCTGTTATGTTGAATTCCTTTAAAACAGATTTAAATAAGAAGGGTAAACATTAAATCTTTGGTAAACTTGTCCTTCTACTTTATTAACTTTAATTTGCATTTTATTTTTTTTATATATATCAACCTGACCATAGGCAGCAGTGTGTTAAAACCCGGACAGAGTTCCAGTATAAATTTGTATTTTTATAATCCATTTGATCTGTGTGCTAAAAATCGATTACTTTTAATTTGCATTTTTTTTTAATTTTTTTTTTTTTTTATATATATCGAAACCTGACCATAGCAGCATTGTGTTAAAACCCGGCAGAGTTCCAGTATAATTTGTATTTTTATATCCATTTGATCTTGTGCTAAAAATCGTATTTTCCTTACAAATCTGTACGCCTCACTGTTATCCTTTAAAGTTTTAATTTTTAATTTTTTATTATTTTTACTTCTCTGTTTATTGTATATATATGTATGTATGTATGTATGTATGTATTTTATATATAGATATGTATGTATATATATATATATATATATGTTGTGTGTGTGTATGTTATGTTATTTATTTTTCTTTTTTTTTTTCTTTCTGTAACCTATATATAGGCTTAACCTTTTTATGTACTTCAGTGTTCCTGAGGATGTCATTAGACGAAAGCGCTTGAGCACCATTTTGTGTTTCCTTTCCTTCGTGGTTTTATTCATCATAAATTTTTCACGTGTTCCTTCGTGAAATAATTTTCATATATATAGTATAATATATATATATATATATACCGTATGTGCGATAATAACGATAATAATTTAATATAATGTAATTAATGTACTTTAATAAAACTATAATTAACGATAATAAGCGAATTTGAATTAATTGGTAATCGTAATTGTAATAAACCAAAATTACGAAGTACTCAGTGATGTATTTGGGATTGTACTCCATGTACGACCCGACATTATGTCGCCATTTAGGAATGTATACTCGGTGATACTGTTATTATTATTTTTATTATTATTTTTCCGTTGGGATAAATTTTGATGTGCTTTCTACTTTGCCAAATAATTGGTGACTTGCTCTTTTTAAAATTTCTTAATCATTTTTAGATTTAGCTTAATAATGAATCCTGAGAAACTTTTTACAATGTTCATATTTTGTATACATTCTCTCTTCATTATAAAAGATGAAGTCACATCTTGCCTAAGTGTTTAATTGTAAATCTTAAACCTTTAATTTTTACTCATATGCATATTTTAGTGTAAAGATGCATAGTTCATTTCCACTTTTAGTTAACGTGGCATATCATGATAACATCAGACCTGAAAATACGCGGTTTAATATAAAAATATGGCTTCATCTTCAATATCTTGTTTATTTGTTTAAACTTTACCACAGCTAAAATATTTACTTTATTTTCAGAGAATTTAATAAGCCCTCAGAATCCTCCGAGCCACTAAAGAAGAACTCGGAGAGTAGTATAGAAGAAACTACTGCAAGTAACAGATCCTTTGCTGCCTCCTAACCAGAACCCTCGTCGACTTCGAACCAACCCAGGCCATAGACGGAGGGTTTAACAATACCAACCAACATCTTTTTATGCGTCAATTAACATAAAATACTCTCTTTCTTTCTCTCATTGCTTTGTAAAAACTTATGGACCGCCCACTAAAACACGTTCAGCCAATGAATAATCTACATTCTGACAGTTCGGGGGGAAGTCTGTTCTTCAGCATGTCCCCATTCTAAGAGGGTCTTCTCAGAATCCTCCGAGCCACTAAAGAAGAACTCGGAGAGTAGTATAGAAGAAACTACTGCAAGTAACAGATCCTTTGCTGCCTCCTAACCAGAACCCTCGTCGACTTCGAACCAACCCAGGCCATAGACGGAGGGTTTAACAATACCAACCAACGTCTTTTTATGCGTCAATTAACATAAAATACTCTCTTTCTTTCTCTCACTGCTTTGTAAAAACTTATGGACCGCCCACTAAAACACGTTCAGCCAATGAATAATCTACATTCTGACAGTTCGGGGGGAAGTCTGTTCTTCAGCATGTCCCCATTCTAAGAGGGTCTTCTCCATGTCCTATAAAAAGAGTAGCAGCGACATATGTGAACCATTTTATTGTTGGAGAAGTATTTCAGCTGTTGCGTACAAACTTATAACCAAGAATTCAGTTTGACGATCACCCCAACATCAAGTTGTAAGTAATTCTACTTCGAATATTCTCTGTTCTAAATATAAAGAAGTAGTTTTATTCAATAGTGCCCTAAAGATATATTTGTATATTAAGACATTAAATTTGTTTTGCTTTAAATTCGGTTTACCGTGTTTTAGTTTTTGTTTGAAAGAAGGCATGATTCCAAGTGAAATATATAGAAGTTAATTCTTCTGTATTAACATATGTGCAGAAGTGTGTTTTGTGAAGTTTTGTCATTACTGATTTTGTGATTTTGTGGTTATGTGCCTTACTGTGATTGTGCCCAATTTTATCATATTATCGTTTTGTCTCAAGGACCAATTCTTGCATACACAAATGTCTATCCGAATATGTTTCACGGCCGCTATACCTCTACGGTGATACAATGTAAGTCCTGCTATTTGAATATACATTCAGAACAGGAATTCATGCATTCATTTCAGTTTTATATATATGTATGTATATACAACCCATTCCTAGGCTGATGCGTGTGTTCATTTGATGGGACACGTGGACATTGACAGTGTATTTTCGAGCCAGTCTCTGCAGGAATTGGCACCACAAGTCCTTGAACCACAGACTGGCACTCGGCTGAGAAGCACAAACGATTTGAGCAGCATCGTCTGTAGCATTTAAGCAGCCTATTACTTAAGGGTACACATCATGTAACAAACTAACTCTTCTTACATAAAAAGCTTTTTTGAAATGATTGTTGCGTTAATTTTTATTTTTTCTATTTTTATTTTAAAACCCTGACGAGATTTTATTTTAAAATAATTCTCTCTCTCTTTATCCAGTGATAATAATAATAATAATAATAATAATAATAATAATTTATATACTAGACCCCTATATTGTGTAGTAGGATTCGAATGGGTTCTTCACTTCCGTTGGATGAAGGGGGGTATCTCTATTGCCCCTTTACGTCACAAGGGCATCAGGGTGGTTTTGCTTGATGCTCTTGGGGAGTAAGCCGTGAGGGATGAATGATGAGTGAGAGCTTACAATAAAGTTTATTTGATGATAAATGGGAGTAGATGAACTGGCCTAACAACATCAGGTTTATGGGTGAAGCATGGGTAAGTTCAAGTAAAGGATTCGTCGTGGGCGCGATCAGTCCCAGACTTTTATAGCCTTTGTTCTCACGCATGCGCATTGGGCTCGTGTCTATAAGGTCAAGTGTCCTTTGAAACTTACTGAACAAAGGAGTGGTTATTCTATAACAATTCCTCCCCTTTTAAAAAAAATTCTTTCTTCCTCGTCCCAAGAAAAGTCAAATGCACATACGAGACAAAAATCATTATCACGCCCCGACAATTAAATAAGTAGCACTGTAAAGACACAGTATAGTGAAAATAAGTCACAGTGAGAGGATAATTTATACACCGAATTTGGTATAGGAAGCAAATAGTCGGAAAATGAAGTCACAGTAATAGAGGAAGAATCTCTATTTTTATTTTCTAAAGTTCATCCACTCCAGTTAAAGACCATTGAAAAGTTATAAACCAAATTAATCATACATAAAACAAAATTTTGAGTAGACAAGTCAAAACGCAAGGTAAACGGGCAAATTAATTCACACAAATTACACTCTAGGTGATCATAAATCATAAAACCAACATTAGGCAATCATCAAATCATTAAACAAACAGGAATGACCTCTGAAGGAGGTTCTAAGCTAAACAGAAGAACGAAAACTGGACACAAAGAAATAAACACAATTGTAATTAGAATGAGGAGAATAATTAAAATAAAACACAATTTTAAGCTTGAATCATCAATAAAAAAAATTAAAAATAATAATCAAGGACCTCATCGTAAAACCTTTCCAAAATACACATCAAGAATTATTATGTATAATACTCATACCTGAAATAAATTAATCACAATAATAATCATTCTAACCCATAGGAAAGAATAGAATCGAAAAGAAAAACATAGGCTTAGGGGTACATGGTTAGGTAAGTAACACTTACAGAGTATAAACTTATAGACAGAGATATAAAATATCTAAGATAAAAATATAAAATATAAAATATAAAATGTAAAATATAAAACTTATAGACGAAGATATAAAACTGGACAAGATAAACCACCAGGCAATATTTTCGGCAAATCAGATAACGCAAAGCTACAAACATAAGCATGAAATTTAAAATTCACTCACTGGTTTTTAAACACTAGTACTCAGACTAGAGAGGAACTCACTCGGGGGGTCTTCATAAATCGGTGTCGTCATGGGGAGTTTAAGTGACGTTTTCGATAAACCTCACCCCATCGGGTAAGTCGTTTTCTCTGGAGTCATTGTTGGCCTCAGACGCTGAGGCGAATCTCTCTCGGGTAAGGTATTTTCGGCAAAGGTCGAATACCTATAATTGAGGGGGGGACTGGGTGGTGTAGCTGCAGAAGAAGGTTCCGCTGAGAGGGGTACGGGAGCCGTTGGTGGAGGATTCGGTCGCCCGTGACTGGAGGCAACCGTTAATGGTCTCCAGTCGTTGTCACACTCGTGCTATAGTAACTCTATTTTTCTCCTGAGGGCTCGCAGGTCTTCCAAGTAGGGGGTTATGCTCATGGGAACTGAGAACACGTAGGTCGGTCAAATAAGTATGAGCGTTCCCTGCATGGTGAAGAACACTCCATTCGCGTCCATTCCTCGAAACCCTGCGACTTTGTGTCGTGTCAACAGCAGAAGGAATAGCAACATCACCTACCAACAAAAGTCTGCCACAGTAACACGAAATATTTTGGGGTATAAATTTGGGATTCAAGTGCCCCTTCTAACATCTTTTAAAGAATTAACTCCCTCTACCTACCATTGCATATCCTCTATGGTACTGCACATATTTTGATTCACCTGTGGCATCCCTTTTTCGTTTCCAAGTGACCTTTCTTTATTTCCAAGTGACCTTTCTTTATTTCCAAGTGACCTTTCTTTATTTCCAAGTGACCTTTCTTTATAACTTTATCCCTTCCTTCGGACCTCTTTGTGGCTAAAAGCTGTACGTGGATCACAGTCAAGTGGTAGGACTTCATAGATGGATGGATGTCATTCTTACATACACGCTCCTTCAAATCATACACACACACACATATATATATATATATTATGTTAACCCCTCCGTCTATGGCCCTGGGGTGGTTCGGATTGACGGGGGTTCTGGTTTAGGAGGCAAGCAACGGATAGGTGCCTTGAAGTGGTTTTTCTTCTATGTTACTCTCCGAGTTCTTCTATAGTGGCTCGGAGGACTCTGGTAGATTTGCAATCTAAATGCTGAAGGTTCCGGATTCTTCTTATAGCGTATCCGGAAAGTTTTCTAAGTTTTTCTGAAGAGAGCAAGGCTCGAAGGGGACAATAAAAAGCTTCACTGTAAATTTACTGCTAAAAAATACAGGTAGTGCTCAGCCTCTGAATTAGCTTCTGAATGACAATGGATGAATTTGAATGGGTTTATATACCCAAAAACTGCTAACATTATTATTATTAAATGCTAAGAAGGCTGTATTATTTTTGCACAATATTTAAAATAAGTAAATTTTTTAGCTGTGGTAAGGCTTGAACGAGTAAACAAAATATTTGAAGACGAAACCATATTTTTATCTTAAACCGCGACTTTTCAGATCTGATGTTATCATGATCTGCCAAGTTAACTAAAAGTGGAAATCGGACTATGCATCTTTACACTAAAATATGCATATGAGTGAAATTTTAAGGTTTAAGATGTACAATTTTAATGCTTAGGCAAGACATGATCTCATTGTTTATAACGAAAGAGAGTGTATACAAAATGTGAACATTGCAAAGCTTAACAGGATTCCTTATTAAGCGAAATCTAAAAAATGATTATGAGATTTTAAAAAACAACAGGTCACCAATTATTTAGCAAAGTTGAAAGTGAATCAAATATTTTATCCAAACTCGCGTTGGGCGATTTTGGTCCTTATGTAAAAATGAATACACACACGTACATACATAGGTATAGGCATTATATAAAGTTAAATATATAAGATTATACATGAACCATATAACACATGAATTTTTAAAATGGATACTTTTTCTTACAATGGATACAGAGACTATATAAATGAATACAAGAATTACATGAAGGATAAGATAATATAGGAATATGGGAATTATTTATGGTTCATTTTTACAGGGCTCTTCCCTCTAGAATGATATTAATATAATAACGTAACATCCTAACTAAGGCTAACTAGATGATAACTATTGGTTTTATAATACAGATTTATATATACAACATAAGTCGGGTGGTTTAAGTCTAGTTCACGTGGTCTGGGTACGCACTCTTGGTCGTGCATAAATAGTTTCATGTTCCGTGTCACTGGGTTTTCTTTGTTCCCAGAATGATCTTTTCATCACAAATACACCGAGGATAATAGCACACACAATAATGATACTAACGGCAGATGTTGAGAAAATGGTTACCGGTTGTAGTATTTGTAAGAGGTTGTTTTGGTTATCATCCGAAATTTTAAACCGGCTCAATTGATCATTCCATTCAGGGGCATGCAGTTCGGGTAGGATGGTTACAGGTTTTATGGAGAGATTTAAGATCTCTATGACGGGTTTAAATTTAATTTGCGACGGAAATGGGTATGAGTTATTAAGGGTAACCTTATACGGGTTGTATATTTGGAGGGCTTTTGAACGCAAGGAGCAACCAATTGGTAGCCGAATAATCATAGGGATTGTAATGAGGGAATAATTTGATGGACACTCGAGGGTAGCGGCAGTCCTGTTCGCGAAGGAAACCCAGATGTCTGGTCCAATTCGTAGTTGGATGGTTTTAGGGGAATGAAATTTTTTAAATGAACATACGGGGGCATGCCGGTCACGAATTAAATCGACAAAGCAAGACCTAGTAGTGGGAAGAATAACTGGTTTGAGTGGAGGGCAGATGAGTTGTTTATTTGGTTGCGGGAATCGGCAATGCCGGACGTCGCTATCTGACATCATAGAATAAGCTGATAGATCTTTGGTGAGGAAAAGGTAAGGTGGTACGGTGGGTAAATACAATCGATAGACATTAGAGTTATTTTGGTAGGGTGTTGGGAAAGGGTGAAATCTATATACGTCATAAGTGAGGAAATCGAAAAATGGTATAATTATGAGGTATGTGTAGGGGCGTGGTCCATGTACAGTCCAGGTGTATTCTAGAAATTGAGGGTAATTA
Organism: Bathynomus jamesi; assembly: GCA_023014485.1. NCBI lineage: Eukaryota > Metazoa > Arthropoda > Malacostraca > Isopoda > Cirolanidae > Bathynomus > Bathynomus jamesi. The sequence goes on along the minus strand of JAJOZX010000331.1, from coordinate 888,020 downwards.
GTGTGGTTGAGTGGGAATATGGGTGATAATTTTAATTGTGACTGGGCGGTGTGAATCAAGGACTGGAGTATTTCCCATGGTATTAGGGTGGAAAGAGTGATTTTTCCATGGGCTAGCTGGGTTGCACGCAAAACCTTGGAATGAATCGTAGTTATTCGTTGTAAGTATTTATCGATTAGGGTTACTTGTATGTTCATTATTTCTATTAATTCTAGATATCGTTTGTGTTCTTTGTATTGAGCTAACATGGATTCAAGGTATGTGAATCTGTCCGAAAGGGAGTGAAGGAAGCGATTGTTTTCGTGTAATGACCTAATAGTTGTTCTAACATGTGTCCATTATATTGTCGATTCCGAGCGAAGAGATTCAATTTAAGTTCAACTCTTTTAATATCTTCTTCGGTTGCTAATCCGAATAAACCTTTGAACAGTTTCCCTCCTATATCTATCAGTCCCCTTTTACTTCTTTGGTTAAAGTTTTCGGAATTTTTGGTTTCAGTTTGTATCCATGGTAAGGCTAATATTTCTGATAGGGCGCGTGCTGTAGTTTGAATATTTTCGAGGGTATTTTCTAACAGAACGCGACTTCTGATCTTTTCCTTGGAAAGAATTTTGGACTTTACTTTCAAACGTTTCTAATTGGGTTTGTATCTGAAGGAGATTGATTTTAATTCTAGCAGGGGGTTGCAAATTTATATAAAGGTCTGCATGCCCTTTCAAAAATTTACCTTCTGCAAGTTTTTCTATAACAACTCCGGTAGAAATTTTAATGCTAGGTCTACAAGAGTAAATAATTTGGAAAATTATAAGGGGGACAATTTTATTCATTTCTACGCCTTAAGTTATACGGAGCTGGGGGTAGTTGTGTGGATACTTGTGTGGATACTTGTGTTGGTGGGCGAAGGGGTCGGCCTCGTTTTGGTGGTAATGGGGGTCGACCGTTGAGCTCGGATTCTGAGCGGGTTCGTTTCTTATGTGAAGGTTCTAGTTCACGTGGGTGATGCATTTGCGGGCGGTATGTCGGGTCCGTGCGTCGATCATCAATCGGCGAGGGTGGTGACAGAGGAGATGGTGGAGTTGGAGGAGATGGTGGAGTTCCACTGAGTGATTCTCTCGAAGGGGTTTCTCCAGGGTCTGGGTCCGATGGGACGCTTGGCTCTGGGGCCTCCTCTTGTTCAGAGATTGCCTCGAGTAATGGTGGTATTACGAGGTACCAATCTTCGTCATGGGTAGCGGTTCCCGCGGTGACTACTTCAGTTTTTTGATCCCTGCCCGATTTGTTAATATCTTGACCTTTTGAAGGATAGGCGGCTCGAACGCCTGGCAGCTGTTTTTTGGGAAGGTGTTGCTCGGAAGCTATCTTCAAATTGTCAGCGTGAATGATCTTTAGTTTGGAATGATCCCGGAGGTCGAGGATTTCATAACGATTTTTTCCGAGGTCTTTCATAATCCTATATGGGCCATCCCATTTCGGGTATAATTTGCGATGAGCCCCTGGCGGTTTCACGCTCTTCAGATAACATCGCATACCAACGATTATAGTCCGTTGACGGGGATGACGCCTATGTTGTTCTTGCTCCATCTGTTGGTTTCGTTGGTCGAGGGCATAGCGGATTATGTCAAAAATCTTGAAAGATCGTTCAGCTAGTTGCTGATTTGCTTCTGCCATTTCGGAAGATGTTAGGACTGCCGGGTCGGTTTGGTCGGGCAAATCAAAAGGTAGACGCTTGTCGTAGTGATATAGAACGAAATGAGGGGTGTCCCCGATGGACACATTATAGCCATTGTTGATGGCTGTTTGTACCATGGGAAGGGAATCATCCCATGTACGGGAGGATGCATCGACAACGTGGCGCAGGGCTTCCAAGATCTTTCGATTGTGTCTTTCCACTAAGCCGTTTGCCTGCGGGTGGTATGCCACAATGTGTGTATTTTTAATTCTACACATGTTACAAAGTGACTCGAACAGTTTGGAAGTGAAACTACGGGCGTTATCCGAGATTAGGATGGAAGGAGTGGTATGGTTTTGGATGACGCGTTCCACTAGGGCTCTTGCCACAGTTTCCGAGGTCTGATCTGGAATGGCGGCTACTTCGCTGTAACGCGAGAAGTGGTCCGTAAACACAATGATGTACTGATTTCCCTTTGATGTTTTGGGAAATGGTCCCAGTATATCCATTCCAGTTCTTTGCCAGGGCCTCTGGCATACTGGATATTTATGCATTGGAGCGGTGGATGGTACGTTGCCCTTATGCTTTAAACACGACGGACATTCGGCGATGTATTCATGTACCGTTCTGTTCATCTCGGGAAAATGGTATCGCTCCAAAAGACTTTTGATGGTGCGATCCGGCCCCATGTGTCCATAAAAAGGTGAGTCGTGACAAAGTCCAATGGCTATATCAACGAGATCCTTTGGTATCTCCACGAGGTCGTTTCCATCTTCGTTCCTGAAATGTACGAGCCCATCTTTGAGGTTACTGTTCTTTTACCTTCGATGGTTCCTTTTGTTCCAGGCGCGCCCGAAGGTTTGGGTGTGTTGGTCCTGTTGTTGGGAGTATTGCAGACACTCGTAGTCGAACACAGGAAGAAGTCCTATTTTATTCACTCGGGCGTCGGGCTTGAGTCTCGACAATCCGTCTGGAATAACTTGCAGTTTTCCCGGTTTGTATACGATTTTCGCTGCAAAATCCTGAATCAACAGAGCCCATCTACTCAATCGTCCTTCAAGTAGCTTGTCCTTGAAGAGGTACGTGAGTGGCTTATGATCAGTCTTGATGGTTACATCGTAGCCATAGACGATATTTCGGAATTTTTTCAAAGCCCAATATACCGCTAGGGCCTCTCGGTCCGTAGTGGAATAATTCCGTTGAGGTGCAGAGAGAAGTTGACTGGCATAAGCAATGGGTAATTCCACACCGTCTACGTCCTGTAACAGGACGGCTCCTAGTCCATAGGAGGAAGCATCTGTGGCTATGATGAAGGGTCTTGTGTAATCAGGATATTGTAAAATGGGATGACAGGTTAGTTTATTAATTAAAGTTTCAAAGGCATGTTGGTGATCGGATTCCCAGTTAAATTTCGAATTTTTCTGGAACAAATTAGTAATGGGTTTAGCAATATTCGAAAATTGGGGGATAAAGTTCCGATAGAATCCGACAAAACCAATAAATGCACGGGCGTCGTCGATGGTCTTGGGTACAGGGTACCTTTCCAGGGCTTCGAGTTTGGCTGGATCAGGTTTAATTCCTGTGGACGAGAGTAGGAATCCTAGGTATACCAGGGATTCTTGTAAAAAATTGCACTTTGCAAGCTTCAGTTTAAGGTGTGCTTTTCTCAAGTGTGATAGCACATTATGAAGGCGTTGAAAGTGTGTTTTTATGTCCGAACTATAGACGATAATATCGTCAAGATACACGAGAGCTTCGACACCTAATAGGTCGGAAAGGACTATATTCATCAACCTAGAGAAATTAGCAGGCCCATTTCGGACTCCGAAAGGTAAAACCTGGAATTCGTAATGGCCTCGGTTAGTGGAGAAAGCAGTCAATGCCCGAGATTCGGGACTGACCTCCATTTGCCAATAACCTGATGCTAAATCGAGGGATGAAAAAAAGTTCGCTTTCCCTACGTTCAGAATTGTTTCCTGCATGTTTGGAATCGGGAAACGGTCTGGGATGGTAATGTTATTCAGGCGTCTAAAATCTATACAAGGGCGAGATGTTCCGTCCTTTTTGGAGACGAGAATCATAGGAGCGGACCAGGGACTAGCTGAAGGCTGAATGACATCCTGCTCCAACATGTCCTTGATGTGTTCCTCAATAGTGACTAACTGAGAATGTGGAACCCGATAGGGAGGAATGAAAATGGGTTTGGAATTGGGTTCCAACTTGATTTCAAAAGGGACCAAATTAGTTCGGCCCAGAGGATCTCCGGTTAGGGCAATCACATCTTTATTTCTTATCAGGAAATCGAGAAGTGATTCCATTAGTTTGGGATCCTGTAAAGCTGGTGACTCCTGAAGGGAGTGCTTCAGACATTTCTTATATTCTTCTTTTAATATTGAAGGCTTTAATTCTAAGGAACTGGAAACACGATTTATCGTACTGATGGGGAAATCTGAATCTATTTCTACTGTGGAAACAGTTCCTATTTTCTGATTTGAAGTTAATTCTATAGATCTTTCTCCTTTGTTTAAACAAACAACAGGGATAGCTGAATTCTGACTCTGACTAAGGACTTGGGCAATAAGAACATCTCTTTTGAAATTACTTTTCTCTGTAATCAGAGTACGCTCTGACTCTAATAATTTTCCTTGACTGTTAACTACTTTTGCTAGGAAACAAATCTTCTCATAAGGTGCTACTGTTATATGCTCGGTAGGGCATATGAAAAATTGTGAATCTGATTCTGGTTCGGCGACTAAAATTTGCCTTATTGGCTGAACTGAAGCTGGCTGACTGGAAACTGACTGACTGGAAACTGGCTGACTGGAACTGGCTGACTGGAAACTGACTGACTGGAACTGACTGACTGGAAACTGACTGACTGGAAACTGACTGACTGGAAACTGACTGACTGGAAACTGACTGTCTGGAAACTGCCTGGGTTGATCCAACTGGATTCAACAACTGGAACTGATTACCCTGGGGTCTGATTTCTGGAGCGGTTGTCCCTCTGGATGCAACCGGCCGACTTGATCTGCTATCAAGTAGAGGGGGTTTCCTATTTCTTTCGGAAATCTGAACTGAGCTAAGTCTATTAGCATTAAGTTGTCTGTCATCCTCGCGGAGATGGTGTGTCCTATTTCGACACTTTACTAACTTTCCGGCTGGGTAAATCTCCCATTGATTCCGGTTAAAAAAATCCATCCCTAGTAGGATGTCTGTCTGAAAGGTGGCGACTGTGTCCACTATACAACATTTCGCGGGGTATACCGCGTTTCCAATTTCTAAATATAACTCAATTTCTCCATATGTGGGTATGGGTGTGCCCGTAACTCCTCTAAGTTGGCAGGATGGTGCCTTAAGTTCATATTTATAATTTGTACTCTCTAGTAATTCATCTACGCATTGTTTCTTAATTAACGTGCGTGTGCTCCTGTATCTAGGAGAGCAGTTAAATCTTGGTTATCCGTACTACAATTTATTATTAAATCTAAGAGGTCCGCACCTATTATCCTGATGGGGAGTTTGTGTGCGTATCTGGGCTTACTACTGTAATTTAGGAGGGAGGAGGTTGAACTGCTGCCTCCAATGTAGGGTCTAAAAAAGGGATCACATGGTCTTCTATGGGAGGACCTGGATCATATTCTACGGGGATATCATACGCTGAAGGGTGTTCTTGAAAACTGTTCTCTGGGGAAAATGATTCCTCCCCGGGTACTTCTACGTACCGAACTAGTTGACCTTGCTGGTTGTATTGGGGTTTATACATGGGGTAAGAGTGTGGGTGACCCTGTGGTCGTGATTTATTGGGTTGGTAGTTCGACTGAGGCTGGGAATGGACTGGTTTCTGGGGATTGGTTGACTTTTGGGATACGTTTTGGGGACGTGGTTGGTTTGGTTTCTGAAAGTGGGGTCTATACCCTGCAGGGGCTTTATCAGCACACTTTTGGCGATCGCCACGGCGATGACCATGTTCGTGACAGTGGGAGCAATACGAGGGGTAATTACATTGACTTATCATATGCCCGAAACTATCACAGTTAAAACACTGTGGAGGAGGGCGTGTATTCTGGGTTTGGGGGGCTTGTTTCTGGGGTGTTCCCTGTATTTGCCTTGGTTTATATTGTTGTTGTTGTTGCGTTGGTATTGGTGTTGTGGCTGCTGCTGAATATACTGTACAGGGGTTTCTCTACCCTTTCGGTAGTTTGGTTTGCTAAATCGGGGTGATGTTCCCGTGTTTTGTTTATGGCTACACTGACAGGTTTGTCAACATTTAAAAACTCCTGAAACACTTTTTTTTCGCTTCTCGGGTAAGTTTTGGTAAATGGTTGTGGCTACTATTAGATTTCTTTGTTTCGAAGTAAAAGTTATGCCACATGCATTTTCTGCGGCCCGGAGGGCTTCTCCTACAAGTTTGTGTGTACGTGTAATAAAATTGTTTAAATCCTCGTGTTCCTCTTTCTTCCATTTAACTTGGAAGACTGCTTCTAATGTGGCTAAGGGTTGTGCAAGGGTTATTTCTTTAAAAAATTCTAATAGGTTTTGTTTAAAATCGTCCCATGTTATAGCTTCGCTAATTGATGGGACGTAAGTGACTGTGTCATGGGCATTTCCCTCTTTAGGGTCAATAAATCTTTTTGCTTCTCTGATTTTTATATCATCATCGGTAATATTCTCGCGTAAGAAATGTTGCTCTAAAGACTCAACCCAAGGTCTTACGCGCGGTTCAACAAAACGATTATCTATGGTCCCCTTAAAAATTAAAACAGTATGAGGAAGATTTACTAATCTGCCTAAGTTAATATATGCTGGGGCGGGGGTTTGAGACTGAGACATACTGACTTGTGTGTTTGGGAATATGTTTGAAGGGCGCGGGGTAGGTGGAAAAATGGGTGTAGGTAATTCTTCGATGTCAGAAAGCGCACCGTCTGAATCGCTCATATGTGAAGGTACTTATTAATGTTCTAATTAGGTCTGCTTGACCGATCTTAATTCATGGAATGATCACTTAAGGGGTTTTCCTAACTACACTATCTAAAAAAAATAATGCACAACAATTTGCCTAACTCGGGGAAAATTTGAAAAGATTGCAAACAAAAAAAAATGTAAACAAAATTTCACTCAAATGTACGTGATGGTATGGTAATACTATGTTTGGTACATTAAATAAAATTATACTATACTAACTAGAATAGTAAAAATAACTGAAAATAACTGTGACAATACTGTTTTCAATAAAAAGAGTGTATCACTGGTGTCTGTAGTGTTCACTGTGTTTTTTGTTAATTCTGGCTCAATACTAAATATTAATTGTTAATAATAATGACTTTTCAAATGTTTAGAAATTATTTTAAAAAAAGTTTTGTACTTAACAAGATTCCTATGGCGAAATCCTTTTGAGGTGTGTCCTGAAGACGTGTCTGGCTGGCCACTTGTTCCTAGATGAAAAGTAGGCGTGAAGAACTTGGAGTCGTAACGCACCGGTTCACGGGTGGATGTGACGAACTCGAAGTCGTGACACGCCGGTCAACTGGGTGTTGGTTCTGGTTCCAGAGTCTGGAAGACTGGAAGAATCCTGGAGTCGTGAAGATCCTGGTTAAAGGGTCTGGAGGACTGGAAGAATCCTGGAGTCGTGGAGATCCTGGTTAAAGGGTCTGGAGGACTGGAAGAATCCTGGAGTCGTGAAGATCCTGGTTAAAGGGTCGCCAGTTGTTAACCCCTCCGTCTATGGCCCTGGGGTGGTTCGGATTGACGGGGGTTCTGGTTTAGGAGGCAAGCAACGGATAGGTGCCTTGAAGTGGTTTTTCTTCTATGTTACTCTCCGAGTTCTTCTATAGTGGTCGAGGCTCAGGACTCTGGTAGATTTGCAATCTAAATGCTGAAGGTTCCGGATTCTTCTTATAGCGTATCCGGAAAGTTTTTCTAAGTTTTCTGAAGAGAGCAAGGCTCGAAGGATAAGGTAAAAACTAGCTTCAACTGTAATTTTACTGCTAAAAAATACAGGTAGTGCTCAGCCTCTGAATTAGCTTCTGAATGACAATGGCTGAATTTGAATGGGTTTATATACCCAAAAACTGCTAACATTATTATTATTAAATGATAAGAAGGCTGTATTATTTTTGCACAATATTTAAAAATAAGTAAATTTTTTAGCTGTGGTAAGGCTTGAACGAGTAAACAAAATATTTGAAGACGAAACCATATTTTTATCTTAAACCGCGACTTTTCAGATCTGATGTTATCATGATCTGCCAAGTTAACTAAAGTGGAAATCGGACTATGCATCTTTACACTAAAATATGCATATGAGTGAAATTTTAAGGTTTAAGATGTACAATTTTAATGCTTAGGCAAGATATGATCTCCTTGTTTATAACGAAAGAGAGTGTATACAAAATGTGAACATTGCAAAGCTTAACAGGATTCCTTATTAAGCGAAATCTAAAAAAATGATTATGAGATTTTAAAAAACACAGGTCACCAATTATTTAGCAAAGTTGAAAGTGAATCAAATATTTTTATCCAAACTCGCGTTGGGCGATTTTGGTCCTTATGTAAAAATGAATACACACACGTACATACATAGGAGTATAGGCATTATATAAAGTTAAATATATAAGATTATACATGAACCATATAACACATGAATTTTTAAAATGGATACTTTTTCTTACAATGGATACAGAGACTATATAAATGAATACAAGAATTACATGAAGGATAAGATAATATAGGAATATGGGAATTATTTATGGTTCATTTTTACATATACACATTATATTCTATAAACGCATATAAATAAAAGAATTACATATACATCCCCACCAATATATATATATATATATATATATATATGGACGTTCGCATACAGATGTCACCATTCCCATATGCACACGGGAGCACACACACGCACACACGCTTACTCTCATATATATATATACATATACATATACACACATATATAATATATATATATATATACATGCATACATATATATATATTTATACCTACATATATACTGTAAGCAAGCCTTTATATGCTCATGTATTCTCACACCTACACACGCAAACGGAGTCATATATACACACACACACATATACAGACAATCGTCCTATGCAAGACCTTTAATTGAGAAGGTGGTTCTTCTACTTTCTTCTCTTCATCTCCCTCTGATTGAATACCTACCAAAGGTACCGTACGCCCAATTTTATTAGTACATTAAATACTAGAATGTAAAATATAATTTCTAAACTACAGATCAACCATTCCCCTATTTGTATATTCTCACGTTGTTTCAAGAAACATTGCGCAAGCTACTTCTTTGTCTTTTACACTAGACGCTACAGTGGAGAAGTCACCCGAAAAAAAAGCAAGAGGCATTTTTTTGGTAAAAGTTGGTAGCAGGCAGTTTTAGCTTACTTTGGACCTCCTTATTACAAATTTACTTGTTACCAAAATTTATCTTAATGATTTATACTAAAAATGCAAAAAACAAAATGGCTGCCTAAATACGTTGTTTTATCTCTTGTTTTTGCTGAAGCATGACTATGTTATTCAAAATATACATATTAAATGTACAAGCAAGTTATTCTAGACAGCATTAGAATTATTCTAATTAATATTCTAATTAATTTTGCCACTAGATATGTATTTTATAAGTTTATTTCAGTTGCAGATTTATTGAAATATACTTACATTACTAACATAAAAGTCCATACCATATTACTCCAATAGGAGAAATCATAGTTATGGTGCACTTGTATTAGGCATATAATGCATATAATTATGGACAAAATGAACTGTTTCCCATATTTAAGAGGATTTCACTTAACTTGGATTAATGTTAGCACAAGCAATCTCATTTCCAACATTGTTACAACCACAGATGGCAGTGCAAAAAAGTCCAGCTTTCTTGCAACTACAGCGGAGGTTTCTGCATCCTGTGACATGAGCAAGTTATAACTTCTTGGCAAGCTTTGGGGATTGGATCAAGTGTCATAATTGTGGATTGTAGACATCCTCCTTGCAGTTTCCAGCCCATTTCTTCAGGTTCCGGCAAATCTGGGGTAGCAATATGAGCTTGTTTCCATATAAGAGCCTGATAATGGGCTCGCATAATGTGAAACTTTAATGCATTGCTCGTTGGAGGCATTGCCTCAGCTTTTCCTAATTTCGAGAATAAAACAGAACCGGCATTGTCTACAGAGTCAACACGTTCCACACTGTACATTCTGCAAAAAAATTCTCTCCTGCTTCAACTTTCTCTTCTGTGAGTTTCCCTTCTCCTATTCCAGAGAGAAGTCTGTGGTTCTTGGTGAAAATCTTCCAGGCAAATTTTTTCGAATGATTGAAAAAAAATGATGTATCACATCCGGTGAGGGCATGGAAGGCCAGTAGAGCTGTCTCAGATCCAGGAGGCAACTGCTCAGTGATTGCCCTTATGTTATAATATTTACGTTCCTTTGAGGTGCCTGCCTTCATCCATAGGTTCTGGCATCTAAAACGATCACAATGGGCCACTAACAGTAGAAGAACATCAGTGTCCCTCGCTGATATAACAACATTGTTGTAAATGCTGTTAACGCCATGTAACACTAGTTGTGTATCTGCCTCTTCATGTGAAGCCATGAGTGCAGACAGATCAGTGGAAAATTGTGAGGATTGTACTTCCCATTCATCATTAAATCCTCCAGCCACAACAATTTCCTTGTTAGGTGGTGCATTTTCAATCAGTTGTTCTGAGAGGAATCTTGCCAGATCAGCTTTGTTTTCTGGCATGCCGAGAAAGCTTGCCCAATCGGTCTGCAAGGTCCCAAATGTTTGTGCATTAGCTGGTTTACCCATGGTAACAACTAGTGCCTGTCCATCTATTGATAAACAGCTTCCCCCATGTAGTTCGATACTTGGTGGGCAATCAGTTCCTGCTGCAAGTAAGTCAGCCAACATTGATTTACTGCCAGTTCTGAGAGAACCATTCATCTTCACCAGTGAAAGTGAAAGTGGTACAGATAATAATAATAATAAAATAACAATGTTACAACAAAATAAAAATAATAATAATAAACAGTACTAATAATAATAAAACCCTTTGTGTGCAGAGATTATTGCGACAGAATAATAAATGATGCCGTTATCATTGTCTACAATAATTAAATTTTAAGTGGGGTTCTAAACTATAAATTTTTTTTTTTTTTAAAGTTCGGGAAGAACCGATTCGCCTCTATTTAAAAGGGCATATCTCGGCCGGAAAAACAAAGAAAAAGTGAGAGGAAAAACAGATGAAAAAGAAAGGGTAGAGGGAACAGTCGAAATGGAAAAAGACCAAGGATGACAAGGACTGCAGGGTCGAGCACCATCATCCTTGGGTGCTAGGGCCGGGAGGGCGCACGTGAAACCTTCAGGAACAAGCACGTACAAACGAGCACAAAGAGCACTCAAGAGCACGAGCTTAGAACCCCCTTGCGGGGAAAACTATAAATATATACATACTTTCTGCATACTAATAATTATTGTACTATTGCCTTAAATATCAGAACTGTGAGATTGTTTTGTCTATGCGATTGATATAAACTTACCATGGAAACTCTTGATTATATACGTACACAACAGCCGTTAACATTCGTATATTGTATGCACACACAAGTCACAGTCAGCCATTTTGTTACTCACTCATATCTAAAAACTGCGTTCCCAAACGATTAAGTTCTAAAATAGCTATATAGAAATAAACACAAAATAACAACGATCGATATATTATATATACACAATAGACATTACAAGAACCAAATGAAGCTATAAGTGAAAAAAACAAAGGCTTAAATGGGGTTTGGGTGGCCATTTTGTTTTTTATTCTAGAGACTTAAATATTACAAATACAGCTTGGTAACAGCCATATTCGGTTTCAGTATGGTCAAATTGTGTAAAATCAGCTCTGCTACCACTTTTACCAAAAAATGCTTCTGGGTTTTAGCTTTTGTGAAAAGGCGTCTAGTCTATTTCGTCCTGAACGGATGTACATTGCATAAATAAGTCTGTTTATCGATAACTCTCTGTTGATAAGCCGTTAGCTTTTCACTTAACTATAGACTAAAATAATTTAAAAATCTATTTTGAATAAAATTGAGTAATATGAATAATATGAATCATATGTTCTAGTGTATTGATATATACAGTATAATATATATATATATATATATATATATATATATATATATATATATATATATACATATATACATATAATATATATATATACAGGGTGTCCGAGAATTATCTGTACAATTTTTGGCTGTTATTAAAAGTCAACAATGAAGTGTAGAAATTCCAGTGTTGTCCCATTTTACAGAGAATCTCATTAAGTTTTTTCTGATACCAAGTTTTGACAAGTTTTTTAGAAATTCCAGTGTGTCCGAACGTTATCTGTACAATTTCATCTTTTAATAAAATTCTTGATAAACACGTAAAATTCTTAAACAAGATTATTTAGAATCTGTATTTTCAAAAGTTTCTTTTATTAAAGTAACGTTGTTACAAACATTCGATATGTGCACCATTAGTGATTCGCAAAACATCCAATCGATACTCCAAATGTTGCCATGTACGCTGCAGCATATCCACATCAATTCGCTCAATAGCAGCAGTGATTCTTGCTTTTAAATCATCAATGTCTGTCACCCGCGTACATTTCTAAAAAACTTGTCAAAACGTGGTATCAGAAAAAACTTAATGAGATTCTCTGTAAAATGGGACAACACTGGAATTTCTACACTTCATGGTTGACTTTCAATAACAGCCAAAAATTGTACAGATAATTCTCGGACACCCGGTATATATATATATATATATATATATATATATATATATATATATATATATATATCGCGTCATGTTGTAAACTAATGGTATGAGTAATATATCTTGTATGCCACTAAATAATGCTAAGAATAGAATAATAATAATAATAATAATAATAATAATATTACCAAACAATATAATAATACTAATACCAATACGGATCTTAATACTAATATTTCAGGCTAAAAAGGGTGTAATGCCAGATTATAATTTGAGGAGTCAAATATAAAGAATCATGTTTTGCATTGTGTTTACTGTATGGAGACAGCAGTGTGGTTGAATCGATACATTTATTGTGATGCCCCGCCTCATTGTCGGAAGTACTCATGTATATTATTTTGAAAATTTAAAATGATATATACAAATGACATTGTTGCCTTTTTATATTTTTATATCGAGACACTTGCTAAAACGAGCACTTCCTCAGTGATTTCAAAATGCGCGTTACTTCGTCAGGCCGCAGAAGTTACGTTTCTGCGAGTGCTCCCTCTGTGAAACTCATCAATTCTAACGTTCCGACAAAATCGGGTTCATTCTTCAAAAGTAAATATGGAAGAAATCTCGCACATATCTATGCCTCGACACTACTATAGTCAAATAAGTGTTCTAAAGTGTAGGGTAAGAACTAAGATCCACATCCACCAGTAGGGTGTGTCAATTTTAGTAAAGTCAACAATTCAAAAACTACTAATGCTCAAATGATGTCATATTATCTAGCAAACTTAGAAATATCTTTAGTGTTGTTTAAAAAAGCCATTTACCTACTTATATTTGACCATAAAGGTTTGAAATAATAAATAACCTAAATATGACTGTAGCATCGTATATCAATGTGCCATTGATATGTGTGGTCAACTTTGGTTATATTTAGTGTGCAGTATGGTTTCTAAGTTTCACATAGTCACAAATGCTGGAGTTTTGATTGTGAATGCATGTGTTTTCCCTCCTTTTTGACAATTTTGATTACTTCGTAATGTAAATATTGTGTAAAGTAATTCAAATTATTCGAAATGTTATGTGTGACCCAAACTTTCTGTATATTTTGATATGATAGATATATGAAATTGTCTTTACTTTGAATAATTAAGTCTTGTACCAATAACAACACAACCTTTTATCTGAGCTTATAGGAAGATATTAAGAATTTCAATTAATTTAATTTTATGTAATCATAATCAGTAGGCCTATCCAAATTTCAATGACATTTCTTTTGTTCACAGGTCCACAGGATGAATCGGAAAGAAATCAGAACCCGAAGCAAATCAAGTTGTCACCTAAGTCATTTGGTGGGGACTGGGAGGGAATTTCCCCCTGCTGAGCTGCCCACAGCCAGAGATCTGCTGAGGTATGGTTTGTTGAGGAGAGAGATGAGTGAGGAAGACAGGAGAAATTACCCAGTTAATGACCTGATTAACAACGGCATTGTTCCAGGGCTACTGGCTCAGTGGGGAAAGGCCAACTCTCTATTCACAGGACCTGTAATCAACACTGAGGTCAGGATCAGGGCTAAAGTGAAGGCACTGTGGGATGAGGCAGTGAAGGTGTTCATTGGCAATGTGAGGCTAGAGGTCAAAGATAGGTTCATGATGAAACTGGACAAATTGGTGGACATCCTGACTGTCACTGTGTGATCAGGAGCTGCAGTGAGCTTGGGTGCAACCCTGTCTGCAACAGTGAGGTTCACATTGACTGCAGCTGCAGGAGCGAGCAGAAGATACCAGTGCAGGAGCTTGCCTTCATTAAAAGTCAGAGAGAAAAGGTGGGCAATGTGGAGGTACACCAGATGTGTCTAGCTGATCACCCTGAGACCAGGAGACAGGAGGCAGTGCTGCAGAGACAGGAGCAGAGAAGGAAGGCCGAGGAGGAGAGGAGGAGGAAGGCAGAGGAGTCAGCCAAGAAAGAAGAGGAGTTGATGGAGGAGTCACTGCTGGAGATGGAGTTGGAGGAGACTGGAGATATACTGGAGGAGGCAGGGAGGAGAGAGGAGGACGAAGACTTCATACCAGAGGCTGCGACTTCTTCCTTGCCACTGCTGCAATCAAGGAGTTTCTGAATAGACCAATGGAAGTTCCTGCATGGCCTTCACACACACAGTCAGTAGAGAGGTGTGTAAGGATGACAACTGAAGCAGCACATGTTTACTCACAAGATAGGAGGGAGGCGTACATCAGTGGCCAGGTGGCCAGTAGGGAGCTCATGTCCAGGAACAAGAGCAAGGCAGACATGGCATCCTTGGCAAAGTTCAAGAAACCTATCTATATTTCTAATTTTTTATATTGAAATACAATCAAAATGTCTTTAATTGTATGTAATGTATGTAAAATGTAGTTATATACAATAAAAAAAATACTTGCAAAAATTGCTGATTTTTCGTAAACTTCAACTTCAAATATAAGTAGCTAGGAGTGGTCAAACCTGGATTTTAAAGCCATATTTCGATTTAGCACATAAAACTGCATCATTTGGTCACTAGTAGTCTTTGAAAATCTAAAGATTTCACTTTGCTCCCTAAAATTGACACACCCTAATCCACCAGACCCTTGGATCGCAACGCGTAGCGTGGTGACGTTACGATAAAGTTCATAGGACTATCATCCTGTGTAGGTTTCTCCTTTATTTTAGGATCTTTGCGCATCGGATTTGGGAAAGCAGACTTGGCTGAAGGGTTGGATTCCTTTTAATCCTGTCTGTTATTACCGGTTTTCCACCTATCGTGGGAGGAGGTGCGTCGAATATATTGTCACCTTATGTCTCTCCTCTGGTTGCCCTAGCCCTAAAGGAGATAATAGGTGATTCCAGTGACCTTCGAACTGTGGACGTGATCTTTGTCTAGCCAGTTCTTCTGCTGCGATCTAACTTACCTTCGACAATTTTCATTTCCGAGGGCCGACCTTGAGCCCCTTTCGTTACCACATTGCCCGGCATTCTTTCGACCATAGGTGGCGGCCTATCTACATGAGCTGAATAATCCTTCGTCTGACGAGGATGCTCCTGTCCCGCACCCGAAGGGTATTCTTTTACCGCCGGTTCGGCACCCTTTTCCGCCGATTCGGTGTTGTCTTCGTCGGGTCTATAGTCATATTCGGCGTCCTCCTTATACTCTTCATTACCTTCTTTGTGTCCTGTGCTACCATCCTTCTCGGTCTTCATATTATTTATATGGACTCGCCTTTCCCTTCCTGTTTCTAAATGCTTGGCAAGGAAGACATAGGAAATAAACTTTCTAATAATTACGTAATGGACATCGTAGACTTGTTGCAAGGCCTTCGGCTGACCTGGGGTGGGCACCCGCCTTACGTACACCCTCTCCCCTATCTGGGACGTTCTCACTTTCCTCTGCACAGTTCTTTCACTCATTTCCTTCCTCTTCCTCACCAGTTCTTTCCTTACTTCCTCGGAGGCGTCCTGCATCATTTTTAAATGGCGCCAATTATAATAGTCGTCGTTTTGATGGTAACAATCTATGGCGTTGATATTATCAAAATCCTCCTTCTTGGGCTCCCTCCCAAAGAAAAGAAAAAGGGTTTAGCGCCTGTGGAAGAATGTTTCACCGTATTATGTAAATATCGGACCAAGGGCAAATATTCGTCCCAATGACGGGTCGAATGGTCCTCTATTAAAGTCCTAATGACATCTCTGACAGTAATAAATCGTCACTTCTGCAGTCATCCTTAAGAACTTCCGCACTCATTTGTGTCCTCGCAACCCTCAACTTTCTGCACGCAATCTGCAAACGCATCACTCGTCACGTCACTCTCTTTGCAGATGACATTCTTACAGTTTCTCATTCGTTATTTTAATCCTTTCAATCATATTAATCTCATTTTTGCACTCACTCTTTATACGCTCCCAATGATTCCTTTAATATCGATTGATTTTGTTCTGACGTCTGTCTATTTATTCATTTTTTGGCGTTTTATCCAGTTGGACACTTTTCAGTCTCGTAATAATCATAATAATAAACATGGTGAAAATCATAATAATCCTAATAATAATCATCATAAAACTCTTCTCTTCACCGCACCATTCGTATTTGATTCTTTTCTGCCTAGTAAAGGGCATCTGCTGGCCAAGTATCCGAACTTGCGGCACAATAAACATATCAGCGCGGTACAACAATCAAGATAATATTCCTTCGTATATTGGGAAGGGCATAGGTTGACCAAGTGTCCAATCTCGCCACCCATGTACAGATCGTCGCGGTTTTTCCTTGCCTATATACCGTAAAGAGCATATAGTATTCATAGCCTCCGAGCCTTTTTCTATATCTTTGACATCTCATCTTAGCTACTATGATAACTAGATCATATCCCTACTTACCTACCAAAGATTTGCTAATATATCTCTCCTCGCAGCTATTTGAGCTTTGGTGATCTTTTTCACACTCATGCGGGTCTGTTCTAACTCTAAATAGTATGGTCGAAATAGGAGAAAAAGGGTATCAACCCGGAATAAATTACCCCCCAAACAAGTTTGGTATCGTTGGAAGCGCAATTTTATGTAGATTAAGAAAACCATATGCCTCAATTTGCCTCCTTTGGGCAAAAGAAGGTATCTGCATTTGAATTGAGGGGGTCTAAGACAAAATGAGTCCTAAATCCAAACATGTCAAAAGTGACAAAACTATATTAATTCTCAATTTATTCAAAACTTCTGGCTTTTTGGTAGAACATATCATAGTACGAAAGTTGCATATATATATATATACAGTACTGGCCAAATTATTAGGAATTTTTTAAAAATTTCATTTTTTGGTATAAAATGTTAAATTAAACCAATTTTAAACGTTGAAAAGTTATTTATTTCTACACAAGAATACATGGTCATTATTTAGCAATAGTTTAGTACTTAGTTTGACCCCCCTTAGCTGCCTTAAGGGCTGCGACACGCTTCGGCATGCCATGAATCAATTTTTTGCATAATTCCTTAATACGTGTAGAGTGAAACCAGACTTGAATAAGTCGCTCTATGAGTTGGTGTTTTGTTGTTATCGGCGTTTCATGGATTACGTCCTTTAAAATACACCATAAACTTTCGATTGGGTTCATGTCTGGAGAATTTCCAGCCCATGGGAGCAACCGAACACTATTTTCATGACACCATTTTTTAACCGACTTTGCCGTGTGGCATGGAGCGGAGTCTTGTTGAAAAATCCAACGTCTATTACCATACCATTCCCTTATTTGAGGCAGTAGACGTCTTCTTAGTACTTCTATATACTTGACTTGGTTCATATTCCCCTCAACAATGCTCAAACGACTAGTTCCATGCACAGAAATTGCTCCCCAAACCATGATCTTTTGTGGAAATTTCACCGTTTTCATCAGACACTCAGGCAAAAATTCTTCTCCAGGCCTCCTTCTTACACTTTGAACACGATCGTCAAGCACGGCAATCGTTGACTCATCGGAGAACACCACCTGCAATCAAAGAAAGCCCTGTGAAAGAGTCAGTGCATAGCGTATGAAGTACAGCTAAAACGAAGTACAGTATGACTTGCTGCTTTACAGATATTTTTACTGCAGTTTTATCACGTACTGTAAATACACTTCTATGCATACTGTATTTACTGTATTAACATTCTATTTAATGTTAAATATTATTCTTACCTGTTCCCAATCCTCACTAGTCCAGTTAATGTGTTCCTTTGCCCATGCAAAACGTGCCTTCTTCATAGCCTCAGTGAGCCTGGGCTTCTTCCTTGGGCGGTAGGCTTTGAAGCCGGCAGTTAGAAGCCTCCTGTTGACTGTTCTACGACTAATATTGATGCCATCAGCCGCTAGACTACTGGAAATGTTTTTGCAAGTAGCTCTTCTATTTCTAAGAGACAAAATTGCAATCTGTCTATCAGTTCTTGGAGTCGTTACCCTTTTTCTGCCGCATCTTCCAACCCTTTTGGGGCCTACATTTTCTCCAAATACCATTTTTTTCTTAATACGAAGTACTGACTGTGGTGAAACATGGTTTGGCAGCGATTTCCTTTTGTTTAAATGTAGAAGAAGTTAATAAAACCTGTATTTGCCCAATTTTCCGTGGACTCAAGTCATTCTTTCGCCCCATTTTCAAATTCACTTAAAAACTGTAACAAATAATTGCCGAAATTGGGTAAATACACTATTTAAATTAAACGGTAGTTACAATGACACGTAAAAGAAAGAGAAACACACCCGCATCGCACGACAACCAAACGACAACTGACGAACAAACACGCTTCGTTCGACTAAAGAATTATGCAAAAAATTGATTCATGGCATGCCGAAGCGTGTCGCAGCCATTATGGCAGCTAAGGTGGGTCAAACTAAGTACTAAACTATTGCTAAATAATGACCATGTATTCTTGTGTAGAAATAAATAACTTTTCAACGTTTAAAATTGGTTTAATTTAACATTTTATACCAAAAAATGAAATTTTAAAAAAATTCCTAATAATTTGGCCAGTACTGTATATATACAAGATGCAGGTTCCAGTTTCCAGTTCTCTCCCCTCGAATGAAGAGCTTCAGCACGTCAATGTAGTCAAGATATTGAATCCAAAGCCTTGAGGTCCGAGATGCCTTAGAGAGTTCATCCTTCAAGTATTGAAGATTTTTATTCAGAACCTTCAGCTCCTCTGACTCTGCAACACGATCCACAGCAGCACTCGGGTCATCCAGAATTGAATCCGCAAGATCTTTCAGTTTGTCAACATCAACTGTTTTGAATGCCGACTCTCCTAAACTCTCCATCCCATCTCCTTCCTGATTTTCATCTTCCTCTTGATCCACCTCTTCCTCGTCTACATCTCCATCTGCATTACTCTCTGATTCACAGTCTTCGACCTCCTGAAGGTCCTATAAACTTTGAAGCGGATCTTGGGTATTAGTTTGGTTATTAGAGCAGACTCAGTGAGATGTCCTCGCAATGCTCTTGAAATTGCTTTCCCTGACATTATATGTTCGACAGCATTTGGTCCATAGATGGTCTGGAACACCTCTGTGAGACCAGACCCTTTCAGTAGAGTACCTACGCTACCTAGAAAGCTCATCATCAGATGGAAGCCGCCAAGAATGAGGACGATAGGCAGGGACTTTACCTTCACTATTTCCATTGCTTTCAACCAGAGAGGTTGGTCAAATGTAACCACAGGTGTCTCCATTCGCAGTTGTTTTGCTGGCTCAGACATGAAAACAAGGACAGAGTTGATACATGTGAGATCAGATGGGTTCATGTCTAGTATGGGAAGGAACGAGATTGTGGCTTTTCGTGGATAATCTCCAATGTTGACGTTTGTCATGAAACCAGAACAATTTGGACGGTGACTTTTGCCGAAGAAACACGCAGCATGCCAAAGCATATCAAGACCGGTGTCGGGTGGAAGAACATATGGCGTCTGCAGCTGTAGATGGTGTTTGAAAAAAACTGTAGACAGTCCGGAGTTCTCGGGGGGGCATGTATTCGACAACTGGGATGCCTTTATCTCGGAGGACTTGGTGTGCGAGTTTGCGCTTTTGTCGCTTGATTGGTCGTAGATTTTGCAGTTGAGCGTTTCCTGCGTATGTTGTAGCGGACACAACCCATCGCATGCAATGAACCTTTCCCATCAAGGGTCATTGGGTTGTGGTCCACGTTATAATGTTATAATGTTTCAGACCAACAAAGACCCTAGGATCCACTCATGGCTGGTCTACCTAACCGTGTTCGTAATCGTGTATTGTGTCTGTCCTCCGTGGTGGCGGAGGGGACCTACAATTTTACGTGGGTTCCGAACCACAAGAACATAAGAAATTTATGTAACAACTGCTTGTACATTCGCAACGACCAATTTTTGCAAAACTAAATAATTATCAATTAAAAACTAATTAATTATCGATTTAAAACTAAAGATAGAATCTCTGGATCCAGAGGATCAAGTCATAATAGACTACTATCCACAAATATGTTACACTCTATATCTATTTATAACCGACATGCAAATATATCAGATCCAAAGAATCCAGTCAATTTCATTACGGTATCCATCAATACTAGTACCTTGCCCAACGAAAAATAAGTCACGGTCCATATCGATTGCGGACCAAGTCAAAATTTACAACCATATACATTACAATATATATACTTAGGAGAGAAGGTGTAGGTGTGGCTGTAAAGACTGTACAGTAATGTAGAAATGTGTGTGTGCACACATTTTGGGTCTCCCATTTAATGGTGCTTGTGGGGCAAGTGAAGATCATGAGTTTTTCAATACCTCACAGTACTATGGGGAGGGCACCGCTCGGCAGAGGAATCTCTTTAAATGGGGTGTGTAAGGACAGAGAGTATCCCCTAACCCAAGATGCTGCCTCCCTATATCCCACAACACATGTGTTGAGCTGTGGGATCTATCACCACAAAGTTTTAATTTTACTACCTTAAACTATACCCAATCTATCAACATATTTGTCTAATCGATTTTTAAACATGTTTATAGACGTGCTACTAATTACTTCTACCGGCAAACTATTCCAGCTATTTACTATTCTATGCATAAAAAAGTTTTTGGCAACTGCTGTCTCGTACCTTCTACTTGTCAACTTACACCCGTTATTTCTAGTCCTATTATATTGAGATATTTCGAAAAAGCTATCTCTATCTACGTTATCGAACCCATTCATAATTTTGAAAACCTGGATTAGATCACCCCTTAGCCTCCTAGTCTCGAGTGTTGTCAATTTTAACTCTTTAAGCCTATCCTCGTACGACTTTGACCTAAGCGACGGAATCATCTTAGTTGCTCGTCTTTGAACTCTTTCGATTTTGTCTATATCTTTGCGCATATGCGGATTCCAAAATTGGACCGCGTACTCCAAATGGGGTCTAACTAACGATTTATAAAGTGGAACTATAATATCGCGCGATTTGTACTCAAAATTTCGAGCTATATAACCTAACACTTTGTTCGCCTTATTGACCGCTGCTGTACTTTGTTTCGCTACTTTTAAATCACCAGTGACTATAACTCCTAAATCGTTTTCCTGCTCTACGCTTGTTAAATCTTTCCCTGACATACTATACGCAAAATTACCGTTACGCGAACCTATATGCAAAATTTTGCACTTATCAACGTTAAATCTCATTTGCTTTGCCATGTGACTGACCAATCAACGATTTTATTCAGATCTTCCTGGATTTTACCTCTATCTTCGTCATTAATCGCCCTTCCACCCAGTTTCGTGTCATCCGCAAACTTTGAAACTGTACTGACTAGGCCCCATCTAAATCGTTAATATATATAAGAAAAAGCAAGGGGCCCAATACAGAACCCTGAGGACGCCACTCGCTACATTAGCCCAACACGACTCCGCTCCATCAACGACCACCCTCTGTTTCCTACCTCGCAACCACTCTTCTAGCCAATTTATTACTAAACCCCTGATTCCATGAGCCTTAGTTTTTTGAATGAGTCTTTTGTGCGGCACGGTGTCAAACGCTTTTTGAAAATCTAAATACACTACATCAACCGCCCGATGTCTATCGTAAACGTCAACCACGCTTTGGAAACATTCTAAAAGATTAGTTAAGCAAGATTTGTTTCGCCTAAATCCGTGCTGCGTATTTCTAACTAGCTTATGGAATTCTAAGTGTTCGGCTATACGATCCCTAATTATTGATTCCGTCAGCTTACCTACAACAGACGTTAAACTGATTGGCCTATAATTTCCCGCCGCACCTTTATCGCCTTTCTTAAAGATAGGTGTTACGTTTGCTAACTTGAAATTATCTGGTACGCACCCCTCAGAAATAGACGCATTAAAAATCTTTGTTAGTGGCACAACAATGCTATCTTTTAATTCTTTTAGTTGTATGGGATATATGGAATCCGGCCCCGGTGATTTACGCGTTTTCATTTTATCAATATAGCGCATTACCTCCCCTTCACTAACCACTATATTATCCAAAATATTACCATTATCAAAAGGTATTATGTCTATGACCGTAGGGATATTCGTTACATCTTCTATAGTAAAAACTGACGTAAAAAATTCGTTTAGCAAGGTAGCCATTTCCTTGTTTTCAGAAACTAGATCTCCGTTTACATTTTTCAAAGGCCCCAAGATGCTTTTTACTGGATTTCTATTTTTGACGTATTGAAAGAATCGCTTGGGGTTTTCTTTACCGTCACGAGCTATGGAGATTTCAAATTCGCGCTTGGACTTTTTTATTACACTTTTCGCTTCACGCCTTAGAGATATGTAGTTGTTTCGTAACCACAAATTGTCTTTATCGCACTTATGTAGCCTATAAGCCCTATCTCTACTCGGCCATCCATTGTGTGAACGAGCCAGGCAAGTAATCTCTGAGAAAGTCGCAGGTATTTTCATTCTCAGTTACTGACTGCTTGTATCGGAGAACTTCATCCGGACCCACAGAAAACCCTAATGCACTCAATTCGTTGAGTAACCATTTGGACCCGAAAACATTGTCTACTTCAACGCCTAGCCCAAAGGGAACAGGGGGGATACAGGATCGAGGGTGGGTTACATTGACAATACACTGACCGATACTCACTTGATGAAGTGGGTATTTGATCAATTTTTCCACGAAGAAGCGCAATAATGGTGGTAACCATTCCTTTCCCTTCTCTGTGCTTTCAAGAATTTCATTCGACGGGTAGTAATCACAATCAAACTCTGCCGACCGAATATCCCCAACGATAAATTTGGCTGCTGTAGTTACAATTCGTTCAGCCTCATCTTCAGCTCTCTTCATCCTATCGGCATACCATTTATCGTTGATGATGTAATCAGCAGTGTTCCACAGGTAAACAAAATTTGATCTTCCCGCTAGCGCACCAACATTAGGGTGGATCGATTTTACATTTTTTTCGATTTCCAAGAGACAAAAACTTGCGCATGCATGAGAAAATAGCCTCTGCAAAATCTTAGCTTAATAGGTAATCATCTTCTGCCCCCGGCAGAGCGATGAAAATCATATTTTAGTAGTCAAAAACGTATTTTTCTTATAATTTTTAAAATATTTCAATATGCATCAAAATTATTCCTAATAACTATAAAGTCGATGAAAAAGACCGCATATGATCGTTTTTCCAAGCGCGTTGTCCTACGTTAATATCTTTTGCCCCCGGGAACAACGTCAAATGTTGAAAAAATAGGCAATTTATATACATATTTTCAGATCGGCTCTTTGTCTTAAATAATGCATTTATATATTTCCCATAGCATTTATATCGTTGCTTAGGCATGAAATAACACACACGCAAAATTTTATGACTCTAGGCTAGGTTTAAAGGTCATCTCTGGTGAGTGCTGCCAGCAGCAGCTGCCACTGACGCGCCAGTCGAAAGGGTGGAGCCATTCGTATGATTGAAATGAAACTACAAAGGCCAGTTCAGTGGATCATATGCCTATTACACGGTAATGAATTATCACTGCGACACCTCATTCAAGACTTGGACGGCAAAACAACTGGGCCAATGGGCTTTACTGGACCAGTTGGAAAACAACTGAACGACTGCGAAAAACTTCCAATTACAGAATTCGATGCCATTCCATCTCCCGACATTGACATAGATGATGCCGAGTTGAGCACTGACCAAAAATATTTGTTAGGCATCTACAGAGCAGTGTCGAGCGGTAGCTGCTCTTCAGCTCTCGCGGCTCGAAATCCAGGTACGATGGCGCATTCCAGGTGGCTGACAACAGCAAATAGATTTCTGCGCCTCTATGTTTCAACCAGTGAACCCTCCAGCACCTTCAACGAAATTGTGCGATTCATTATGACAGTTTACGCATCAATTTGGTTTAAGATAAAGAAAAACTCGTTTCACTGAGGGCGCAAAACATTTTTTCGAAATGATGTGTCTCTCTCAGACCATGCCTCAAAGATCTAAGACAATCGCCAACAAAGTCCTCCGTAGAAATTCTTTCTTTGCTCACCCATAAAATATTTTGATCTCCATGCTACATGCCGATGAGCAACACATAAGAGAATTGGGATGGAGAAGAATATTAAAAACTGAGAGGAATTAGGGTCTTTTTCATTGTTTTAAAGCAAACGTTCATCGATTTATGATACAGGAGATCTTTTATTTAAAAAAAAGTCTAAATGTTATAACCCTAGTGCAGATACCTTCTTTTGCCCAAAGGAGGCAAATTGAGGCATCTGATTTTCTTAATCTACATAATTTGCGCTTCCAACGATACCAAACATGTTTGGGGGATAATTTATTCCGGGTTCAACTCTAATTCGACCATACTAAAAGGAGATATGGGTTCATCCAATGGGAATTCCCAATCGCCGTCTGGATTATTTAAGGCGGCTAAAAAGGATGGGTTAACAGATCCAATTGCAGGATCGGGTTGTGAATCTAACAAGGAGATCAGTACAAGGGAACAATGGAACAAGGGAACATTTAAGTCATGAAAATACTGTGAAGGTGGAGGATGATGATGGGATTCGCGATCACTTTCAGGGACCAGACTTAGGTTCGCTGGCGATGGGGAAACTGCGTTTGCCCTTCGCTGCATCAACTAAACGAGATTCGCTCACCTGATTTTTGCGTCTTGTCGAAGGCGGACCGGAAGCTTCTGCACTGCGTCTTCTCGAGCCACTCCTTTGGGATGAGAAGCGGGTTCCTTGGGTGGTGGTTGTTTGGGTGGCATCCACCGCTGGTCGTAGTCGGGTGTCTGCGTCCAATTCGGGACGGAGGAAGCGTCGTTCTGAGTTTCCTCCTGAGCTATGAAGACATGAAGACAGGAGGTAGGAGCACGTACCGTCTGCTAGTCCTTCCACTGAAGTCCTTGGTAAATGTGAACAGAAACTCAGCGGTAAGAGGTACACTCCCCTGGGGGCCAATGGAACGCTTCTGACACCAATATTAAATACAAGACCCCTATATTGTATAGTAGGTCTCGAGTGGGTTGTTTAATTCCGTTGGATGAAGGGGGGTATCTCTTTGGCCCTTTTACGTCACAAGGGCATCAGGGTGGCTTTGATGCTTTTGGGGAGTAAGCCGTAAGGGATGAATGATGAGTGAGAGCTTACTAAAAAGTTTATTTGATGATAAATGGGAATAGATGAACCGGCCTAACGGCAACGGGTTTATGGGCAAAGCATGGGTAAGTTCAAGTAAAGGATTCGTCGTGGGCGCGATCAGTCCCAGACTTTTATAGCCTCGGTTCTCACGCATGCGCACTGGACTCGTGTCTATAAGGTCGAGCGTCCTCTGCAACTTACTGAACAAAGGAGTGGTTATTCTATAACAATAACAATAATAATAAAGCGTGGCTTGCTGTAATATTTTTATTATTTCTTTTAGGGACGATCCGGTTGTGTTATACGAAGGTGCGTCCCGAAACACAGAATGTGTGTTAATCGAAGAAACGATGTAAGTTTTTCATTTTTCTTGTGTGTGTGTGTGTGTGTGTGTGCTTCGGGTAAGAATAAATCAGGTATTTTCAACATTTTATTAAATAATAAAATATGGGGAATATTTTAAGTATATTTATAAATTAATACATAATTTCGTTTATTGTTTTCATCAAATTTTTACTTAATATTGCCCTCACTGTCTCTCGCACATATACAAATAGGAGTGACAATAATTTCGTTTTATACATTATATATATATAATATATATATATATATATATATATATATATATATATATATATATATATATATATTATACCCGGGGGGTTTCCCGGTGAGTTTTAACCCCCAAGTATAATAGAGGTACTCTGCCTACGGTCCGGATTGGACCTACAGAGCGCGCTGACCAATTGGTCACTTTCGGAGTCCGGAGCTTTCTTAGCCCGCTTTCACACGTCGGAGTTACGTTTATTATGATGGGATTGAATTAGAGCCAACTTTCTTTTCAGGCACTTTAATTAAATTGAGGTAAGCGGATTACAGGCGGTAGTTTACAATGCTTTGTTTAAGTCTTTATTTCACAAGGTCATTTAAGTTCACCGGGTTAAGATTTAGTTATTCTTAGTCTAAGGGTGACAATTAAGGTAACCAAGAAATAAATGAATTTAAGACTACTGGCTTTTCATCCAGTTAGATCCTTCAATTCCTATATTCCGATATAAGCCTTAATTTCTAATTGATGTGAAATTCACCCTTCACCTTGGGTATCCCTTTACGTTCCTTTAACCAAAATACCCGACGGCCCTGTTCTCGAAGCACTACCCTCGTGCCCTTTCTAGGTCCGTCAAAGCAAGGACTAATCCGTAGTCACAAAAGCTTAGCTATTCATACGGAGCAACTCGCGTCTCGTTAGTCTCGTTACTCGCGGAGACCTAGACTACTCTAGAAGTAAAATCTACAATCTGCCTCCCAATGGCTGGACCCCTTCTTATATACGAAGCAATTCACTCTCAGATACGTCAGAGGTGCGCGTCACCACGAGACCAAGAGGATTTCGTAATTCTCACGAGTCGGGGTTCCGATATCGGAGCTCTGGCCGGATGTGATTTGTTAGCTGGAAAAGTACATGGGCCAACAGCCAGCGAAAGATGTCACAAGAGTGAATCAGAGCGTTCTTACTTTGGAGGAATATTGCATTTTAATTTTACGGGTGCTAGTTTGAGGGCTTAGGAGAGATTTGAGCGACTTTGAGTGACAGTCTGAAGATAAAACAAACGTCTGCTCTTGTCGTGAAGATGGGCGTGCTCGTGTACAATGGCCATCTTATCGCCAGAGGCTTGTGTATAACACACACACATATATATATATATATATATATATATATATATCCAATTTTAATTAGCTATGGAATTAGCATCCATTGATTTTAAATAAGTTACAGAACATGATCCCGTCCTTAAGCATTGCACAAATTATTATTATTATTAGGGATACATTTTATAAATTTACACAATATAATACTAAAAGCTATACTTTGCATATTGTTACACTTTAAAATAATTAACTGATAAAGTTACAATTATATACAGGGCGTCCCAAAAAAATGTATACACACTTTAAATAATTATAAAGGCAGTGTTTATTAAAATACATTTCATTTTCAAAATGTAATAGAATCTACAGACATTATTTAATTGTTTTGTCAACGCCTGTTTTCAAACTGACGTCCGTTCTGGTCCAGGCACTGCTGATAACGCGAAGCAATGGAATCGCAAACATCACGAAACATTTCGTTTGGTATTTGTGTGCATTCTCGTTCAATGGCTGCTCTCAATTCAGCGACTGTTGCAGGTTTTATAGCGTAGACTTTGTCTTTTAAGTGTCCCCATAAAAAAAGTCTAGTGGTGTGAGGTCTGGTGAACGCGGACGGTATTCTACGAAACCCCTTCGTCCAATCCACATCCACATCGTGCCAAGTACCACTCGCAATACTCCACTCTTCGGTCCGGATCATCTTCATTAATAGCATGGACTAATCTTGGAATGTAACTTTTCCATTGACAGCGCTTCAAAATGCGTTGGACAGACGATTCTGAAATTCCTACCTCACGACTCGCTTGCCGCACAGATTTTCTTGGACTTTGGTGATACGTTTCCAGTACTCTTTCTTGCTTTGTGGGGCTTGTCGATGTCCGTGGTCTTCCGGAACGCTTCTTGTGGACATTCTGAACAGTTCCATCGGCTTCAAACTTATCTCTAATTCGAGTGATGGTAAGTCGTGTTGGTGGATCTGTTTGAAACTCCCTCCTAAACTGTCTTTGCACTTCAACTGCGTTTTCACACTTCCAGTAGCATTTTAGAATGAATTTCCTTTGTTCAAAGCTTAGTCTGACTGCCATTATTAATTCTAATGGATTTAACTTGGAAAGAAAGAAACATCAATTGAGCTATCAGCTGTTAAAGTGTGTATACATTTTTTTGGGACGCCCTGTATATACACATAAAACTTCATACAACACATCGAGTGCCTACAAACGGGAACCTTTTTTTTTATCACCCTACACACAAATTTATCATTCTTCTCAGTGTTACACAAGTCGAATAATTGCAGAAATTCTGCAAATCTCCCTCCACGAGCCATATGCATGGGAAAACACAAACAGTACTTGCCACAGATATTACTGTAATAACGCTGGACCCTGTAATGGTTATACACAATTTGCGGAATTTGAAGTTCCTCGAGAATTTTTACAATAACACCATCATTCCATGGATGTCCGCCCAATGAATTAAAGTAGTACATTCGCTCCCTATTTTTAAAATAAACAGCTATCCAATGGATCCCTTTACCATCGACAACATCTGTATTGAAAATAAGTGCGCAGCAGTCCCTCGTGGTTGGTAGTTTCAACGTTTCATTCTTCGCAAACACGCCGATAAATTTTGGACGTGTGAATCGATCACTCTTCATCACTCTCTGCAGTATAACTGTGTCCACTTTTAAACGTCTGTGACTACGGACCTAAACCTGCCAGCTTCGATTAGTGCTTGCGATTCGAGGTAAACGACTACGCTAATAGGTGCGACTAGAGGCTTGTCGAATTCTAACCTGAGTGAGATTTTTCCGTTCTGCTTGGGGCTTATGTGTGTGTTTATACTCGCAAATAAATCTGACGAGAGGTCAAATGGGTACATGTTGACTCTCTCAACGAAATCCTTCTGCGTTACGCCGATTCCTATTCCGTCGCAAGTACCGACATTGTGTGCAAGGTTACTATACCCTCTCGAGCAAAGTGGAAACTCGTCATCTCTAGAATAATTCGTTTCCAATATCTAACCTAAAGCCACCCCGTTGACGTACAGGGTTATATTTTTAAGGCCGAAATTTTCAAATTTAAATGCGGTCATTTTGTATTTTCCATTCACAGAAGCGTGTTCCTGCATTCCAATTAATATCCTTTTAGGTAGAGCTCCAAGAGCAACATTTTATATCTGCTTCGATGTTAAACATGAGGGTACCGTATACATCTTAAGCTGGACTCTATTAATTGGATATTTTACTGTGGCGTGTAGTAGATTTTTTCAATTTCTAGTAGCTTAGCAGAGCTTAATTTCACTCTACGCATGCGGAGATATGTCTCCATAATATGAATCACCACAGGCTTCGAGCTCTCTTCTTGGTCAGCACCCGATTTAAGCAAACCTCACGGCTCGTATGGGTGAGCTTTATTTTCATGTCGACCCCATTCACAAGCAGCTTATCTTGGAATGTGAAATCTGTGTGCAGGTTTCCAAGGCATTCATATATCTTTTTAGAATTTTTAAATTTGGCCTTTATTCTCCTTTCATCTTTAACTTGATAATAACCTTCGGCTGTTAAAAAGGTATCCTTCGCTACTTTTGAAGAGTTGAGGACATTTTCCAGATAGGCTTGTTGGTGATAGTAGCCATACTTTACCGAGACGTTGATCTAATTTAAATACACGTCACACTGACTGAATATGGAGTATAGAAAGTTTGTTTCTGGGTATACAACGTAATCTTTTTCGCAATCCGTTCCATCTGAATGTGCTATTCGTAGTTTATCCTACATGAGCACACAGCTTGGGTCAAAAAAGTAAGGGCCTGAGCTTGGAATCACGAACTCTATAGGAGCACTCGGCGAGCTAATAGTGTTTAGTGGATTAACTGTAATAAAGTCACTATGTTCTTTGGATATTTGTGTCGGGGACATGTCAAAGAGGGCCATCTCCGATTTACAACATTGTGAACTACACGGATGGATGAAACGTGCCATGGCGCGTCAGAAATAGTGACACCTCTTTCGACAAGTAGCAGTCACTCTATGATTTATGAGAGCAACGTCCTTAGCTTATATCAGTTAAAAATGTGGTCAACCATAGGTTTCATGCGCTTAGAACACTTCTTTTTTGATGTTCTTTTACGTTCAACGCCCCAAGTTGGTAACCCCTTCTTCTTCTTCCTCCGTACAATGCGCTTGTTCTTCCGCCACCACACAGTTTTTCTCTTTGCATCCTTGACAATTTCGTCCCGTGTACGCTTTAAGTGTTTTTTTAGAGCTTCTTTAGGCTTAACACCAGCCATTATGTCTTCTACCGTGTTAAGACCTGATTATAACGCTTTCCTGCCGAGATATCTGGCGCCACGCTTCAGCAAGGGGACAGCCGTACGCAGTACGGTTTAAAAAATGGACCCAATCCCTTGATAGACTGTGAACGGCCTTCGAGTCATTCTATCACAGTGCGACGGAAGTGAAGCTTCACTGTTAAATTCCCGTCACCGAATGGAAACTTTTTCCCCTCAATCGTTCTTACATACATTGAGATACTGGTTAGCTTTGACATAATGAGGCTTGTCGTATGCAAAGCTCAAGCTCTTTCCTCTATGATTGGGAATGTGGGCGATGCGCAGCAGCCGTGCCTGAGTATTCCCCAACAAACTGATGTTCCACGATATTGTTGTAAATATAGAACATGTCCGGGGGAGGGTCGTCAACGTTCAATTTCTCCAATTTTAGCTGATACAATAAGATGCACAAGTCGTGCTGTGACTCATGAAAAGTATCTCTTTGGAGGGCTGCCCCATATCTCTCCTCGGTTATAATTTTGAACATTGCTTTGTCTTTAATACTTCTGTTAGCCTTCGACTTTAAAGTCAGAATATGTGCCAGGGTGTCTCTATTTACGATTTCGTATACTAAATCAGCCGTAAAATTTAAACTTTTGAGACTCCCATTTAAGTCTCTCACAATATCCTCGGTTGTATCATAATGACCCGGACCTAGTGCTACTTCTGTAGTGTAGTACTGTGCCTCTCCACTCCAGTCAGCGCGCATGGTATCGTCCCGAGTTTCTCCGGCCTTTTCACACTCATCACTCTTTCTAAGAACCATAAAAACGGGATTTTTTTTTCTTTTCAATACTTAAAAACTGGGTGGCCATTTGAAATTAGCATATTCCAACCTCATATGATTCACGACCGAATTCACTGGACCCATGCAGTTCTGTTACAAAGCTGGCCAGGGTGTTGTTAGGATGTACAGATAGAAAAGAAGAGGACGGGAGTGTGTCGTAGAAGTGGTTAGGCGCCATGCTGTATACTATGATATTTAAGCATCATTATTGCATCAGCTTTTATATAAATGTTGAAGCTTTCAGGGTACCCTAGCCATTTTACCAGGTACATTTTTCTCCCTAAACTTTTTAAATTTTAAACACTTTTTTTTCTAAATTAAATGAGACTTTCTTCAGTTCCTCGCCATAAAAGCCACCTGCAATGTCTTTCCCATTCAAATCTTCAACGTAATACAACACCAGCTCGTCTTTAGGTCTCTTAGTCCTAACTTTAAAAATCTCACGTGTCCAACCTTGCTCAAAGTCCTTCGCGAATTTATTCCCCGAACGCGAAGCGTTACATAATCATTGATTCTGAAACGCACAGAGCGTGGTGGCGCTCTACGAATATCTTTTCTCACCTCACGTTCTGTATGCGTACCTGTTCCTAAAATTTCGCTAGATGTTGTACCAAGCTCTCGGTGGTGTGAACGGTTGTAGAATGAGGCCAGAGAATCCAGAATGTCTACATCTGTATGTGTTTTTATGTGTGAAATAGTGATGCATACGCTCCTTTATGTAAGCTGAACTCTTTCAGCTAAAGATGCCTTATGTATAGAATTGCTAGTGTAATAATACCTTATGTATAGAATTGCTAGTGTAATAATTGATATTAAACTCTGTCAACATGCTCTGAAAAGCTCGGTCTATAAATTCTTTCCCCATGTCCGTACAAAAAATAGCCAGGAATCCCGTTTTCTTTCAACATCAACGCTTTGGCGGCTTTAGCAACTGCTTCAGGCGATTTATTTTTCAGGGGAATTAACCACAGATATTTAGAGAATACGTCTATTACACTGGTATGCATATGAAAATTTTTTGTCTGCTGTGAGGGTTTTTTCAACTCATATTATATAATTCGACCATGCTGAATTCGAAAATGACATTGGTTTTCCTCAATCAGGTCAGGTGTTTTCTCTATTGGCCATTTATTATAAGTCCAATTTTATCCCCAAATTTATTGATTTTTTTAGCTTAAACACTGTACTGTAGATACGAGTAATATTATAAGAACACTCGTGAAAAATGAAAACATTGTGTGAATAAATACTTTTATTCATACAATGAATATGGAAAAAAGTTTATTGAGGAAGGAATGAAGTTTTTTTGGCTTTCCGTCTGTGTTTTTCTTCGGGCACGTCTCTCTTCAAACACCAGCAATAGTCCGCCAGCATATTGATATACCAGTTTCCCTGGTACCTCTCTTCCATTATTTTGATATCTTGGTGAAATCGTTCACCCTGTTCCTCACTATAATCCCCGCAATTTTCAGGAAAATAGTCCAAGTTGGACCACAAAAAGTGCATTTTTATGGACATGCGCGACCCATGAGCTTTGAAAGCTTCCATCAAGTTTTCGACAACGGACTCGTATTCTGGACTTCTACGCTTGCCAAGAAAATCAGTGACAACTGATTTGAATGCCTGCCAGGCATTCTTCTCAGTTGGAGTCATTGCGTTTTCGAACTGAGTATCCTTGATCAAAATTCGAATTTGAGGATCATCAAAAACCCCAGCATTTAGTTTAGCATCAGATATATGAGGAAATTTACTCTCGAGATATCGGAATGCTGAACCCTCCCTATTCATTGATTTGCTGAAATTTTTCATCAAGCCCAGCTTAATATGAAGTGGTGGGAGCAAAATTTTTGTTGGTGGTACAAGGGACACTGAAACGACATTATGCGACCCAGGTTCAAAATTCTCTCTGGATGCCCATTCACGCTGTGCATAGTGCTTCTCATCCGCTCGGCTATCCCATTTCCAGAGGAAACATGGGTATTTCGTGTATCCCCCTTGCATTCCCAATACAAATGCCACAATCTGAAAAAAAATTAAAATATTTAAAGAATTTAGAGAATTTGTTCTATCAGATAAAAAAATCTATGCATTGGACTGTATCACTTCTGTGGGGAAGTTAAGTATTCTTATACGCTCTCAAATAACCTTTGTAAAAACAACATAGTCAATAGCAATAGTTTACTTATGATATTAGTATTACCTTCAAATCTCCACAGATCCTCCAGTTATGTTGGTCGTATACGAGAGCATCCAGTAAAACTTTCATGTTATCGTAGCTCTCAGTAAGTTGTACGGAATGTGCTACAGGGACTGATGCAACCCTATTCCCAATGTTGAGAAGTACTGCTTTCAAACTTCGTTTAGACGAGTCGATAAATAGCCTCCATTCTGATGCGTTATATGGCAGGCCCAAGGATTCGATTAGCCCTCAACATTGCAGCAGTACACTAAGGAAGAGGTATTTCGTGCACTGCAAAAACTTGCGGAATTCTTCCTCTCGTTTCCTATACCAGGAGAATGTTGTTCCCGGAGCCAGCAAGTTGTCCTCTCGAAGTCGTGAGCCCAAGATCTCGGCAGCTAATTTGGAAAGTCCTAAATCCCGGTAAGATCATTAAGTTTGGCCTGGTTGAGAGGCCTCGGCTCATTTGAAGCGGTATTTTGAGGTATATACGACTGGGACTGGTCATTGGCATTGGTCATTGATTCATCATCAGAATCATCGAAGTCCAGGGTTTGAGGTGGGTCGGGTATTGGAATTCCAGGACCATGGGGTACAGTAGGGTGCATCAAACGCCCCATGAAAATTTTAAATTGATATCACACTACTGGCCGGCACATATGCACATATGTCTTGCTCCTCATTGTGGTGAATACAAAATAAAAAAATTTTCCTTTTTATTAAATTTTTCACATTCCCATTTTTTAATAGAAAATTAATAAAAGACAAAAATTAACAAAATTAGCAAAAATTTACAAAAAAGAGCAAAATCAGACCTATGAAACAAGCAAAATGGGCAGAATCCTGTTTAAAGCATTTATCACTAAACAACACCTTAAGTTAAGCTGTCAGGAGCCATTTTAATTTTTTCAAACATTTGTTTCTTCTCATATTGCCAATTTTTTCACGATTTTCCTCAACTACTTGCAATGTATCTTGGTAGAGGGTTTCTTTCTTAGAAGACTTTAAATAATCACTGGCCAATTTGACACCGCGTTCGGCAGAATCATTAACAACCTTTAGATTGCAGACTTTTTCCTGACATTGCTTGTAGGATGGATTGATCGCCCAATTTTCAGGGTTCTGCAAGAAAGTAGGGTTGCATTGGAGTGTCTTGAAAAATACCCATGACCCATCATTGACAAAGGAAGATAGATCTTGAGAGTTTGCATTCTGAGTCTATTTACAGACGGTATATAAACACCGAGCGTGGTTGCGGCTTTATAGCAATAGTCCTGGCTCATATATTTACTGTACTAAATACAGGGTCCAAAAAAATTTGGTTGCCGACGATAGTGCAGCGTGCACGTAAACTGGCCGCAGACTGCAAGCTCGAGTTTGACTGTAATATGGGTCCTGAAGAGTTGAGAAAGGTAGAGCAGGAAATGAACGTTCGTATAGTTGCATTTGGAATGGATAACTGTCGTAGGACTGTATATGTTCTTAAAAGCAGTGTGAGAGAACGTACAAAACCTCTACTTATTTTAGGGCTGTCAGGGACAACGTATCTCCTCATCCGTATCTCCATACCCGTGAGGTATCTGTGGCCAATTCAGTATTGTTGTACTTTATTATGTAAGTATTACCTACATTCACAATCTCCATGACCTCTTTATCGGGAGCGTTGGCGTAATCCCAGACTTCGCTATAACTTTGCGCCAAATGAACGTTCCCTTTACCGGTATCCTGCGCAAATTTTCCCCAAAGGCTGTTTAGGCACAACTTTGCACTAAAGCACTTACCAGGTTCCTTACAATTTGGGTACGATCAAGTTTTATACCTTCGTGGTCGCGGTAACGCTGAATATAAGATGTTTTTTCGTCTTCGGTTTCAACCCCTCGCGGGTATCCTGACGCTTCAAACTTATCCTTCAAAAATGCGTTTATATATGGTATGAAAAGGTTGGGTAGCTTCTGAAACCTCCACATCTCATGTATCTTCATTATTCTATACTTATGACGAACGGCTAGGGTCAGCTCAGGGCTTGCGTATACGCCTCTGATCTTAGGCTGGTGGGGTGTATGGCTACAATCGCCTTTGTTCCCTTCCGCGCACTTCACGCACAGGGGAAACATGAGTTTGTGATCTATAACGACGGGTAAGTTAGGCATCCATAAATCGCTGGGGGGGAGCACGTCTACGAAAGAAAGGCCGAAGTAGTACCGGTTCAAATTTCTTGATAACTCGTTGATGGGGGGTAGGTTAGGGCCCGCTATTTTTTCAGGTGCACCTACGGGATACGGATTGTTCTTCATCACGTAGGGATATAAAGAACAGAAATCGTAGTAATGGAGTTTCACGACCTCCGTAGGCGGAAAGTATAGCTTCAAGGGATTTGTATGCCCTCCGAACAAGCTATCGCCGCATTTGTGAGGATCCAGCACCATTGAACGCTTGATCGTATTTATTTCTTCAGGGTATTGTCCGTCTGTCTCCATCCGTGCATTGTTCTGTCTTCCGTTCATATTCATGCTCCCACAAGACTTTGTGAGTGAACTGGGATCCTATAAGTTGATCGCGGGTGCGCGTCCACGCAAGACAGTCGGCAGGAGATCTACCGTGAATATCTCCTACGATTCCACACTCAGGACGGGGGCAACCATGCCACCAGCAACCGTTGAAGGAGTACACAGTCTTCTCGCCAGTGACACGGTTTTCACTTAGACCATGAACCCAAAAAACACGGTCATTAACCTTAATGCGTACTTCACCCGTGTTGCTGGCATGCTTTATGTATACACCTGTCTGCTGCTGTAGGTGTATGAACCAGTAAATAGCCTTGTGCCCATAACTGCGGGGGTTGTTTCTGTGGATAATGGCTAAGGTATCTTTAGGCATGAAGTTATTCTTAAACACCGTAAAACATAATGAGGCGATGGTGGTTGCGACTTGCAGCGGATCGTATTTGAAACGGCGTATGTACATCCTTCTAAAGGCCTGGAAACATACTCTAAGCACGAGTACATCATTCACGCATTAACGCTCACATTCATCAGCTATATTATAAGGATTACGTTCATTAAAACTGCTGTAGTATCGATCAAAATCTTCACGTTCTTCTGCGTTCATACAATCATAGTTAAAGTAATGTTTGGGTGGAGGTAGACCCACGTAATTTAAAGTCTCATTATTGAGGAATGTGTAAGGGAAGTATCCTCTTGAAACTTCAGCTGATACGCCCATCACCTTGGGTAGCTTTGCTAATTTACAAGGTCTGAATAATAAAGTGTCTTTAAATTGCACATTACCTCTTATTTGCATCTGTATTAATTTGTTGCCTCTTTTCAATGGATCACCTGTAAATATCTCAGAGGACTCGTGCTCAAGCAACTCCTTATAAAGGAACTGTGTGTCAAATTTTGCCCCTTTATGGGCGAGAATATACACAGTCATTTTTTTTAACTTGTCCGCTGACTTGACAATATAGGGTACAAATAGTTTTACAGGGCTATCGTGGGCATTCGTTTTAAAAACGTTTGTCCGTTTACCACATTTTTGACATTCATCACACTCGATCTCTATACACTCATCACAGATAGTCTGGCTTACAAGTAAATGTGGAATGACCTCTTTGGTTTCAGCGTTCGTGTATGTTTCTATATCGTAGTACACAGTTATACAAGGGTTGTTTTTAAGCTTGGCGTCTTTCATATAACATACATGCTTTACACCATCCGCCTTATATTTCTCATGACTTGTAGAACAGTGAATTTCATCACATTTTTGCTTGAAATTTCCCAAATTATCCATCATGTGAACCATACCACATTCACAGATTCTCATTTTCCTGCACGTGCCAATTGATTTATGGAACTCAAAACAGCTATTATTGAAAAATGTGCGTCTACACACATTACAATCC
This sequence comes from Bathynomus jamesi, assembly GCA_023014485.1. Taxonomy (NCBI): domain Eukaryota; kingdom Metazoa; phylum Arthropoda; class Malacostraca; order Isopoda; family Cirolanidae; genus Bathynomus; species Bathynomus jamesi. Next base: position 850,638 of record JAJOZX010000331.1, on the reverse strand, counting down.
CTCTTCTCAGCTTCAACTACACGGCTTTCACATTTGGGGCTTTTACACTGCTCACATACCATGTGGCAATCTTTACAATGTTTCACTATATCATCCGCAAACTTGATACACCCCTTACAGAACTCATGATTTCGTCCATATTTTCGAATTTTATCATAACTCGCGTAAAGGCACCTTATATTACGGATGGGGAGATACGTTGTACCTGACAGTCCTAAAATAAGTAGGGGTCTTGTACGATTTCTCACACAGCTTTTAAAAGCATACACAGTTCTACGACGATCATCCAGTCCAAATACAACTATACGAGCATTCATTTCCTGTTCTACCTTTCGCAGTTCTTCAGAACCCATAGTACAATCAAACTCAAGTTCACAGTCTACCGCTAGCTTACGGGCACGCTCCACGAACGTAGGCAACCAAGTTTTCTCGGATTTCGTATTTAGTACAGTAAACATACGTGCTAAGACTACTGCTATAAAGCTGCACCCACGATCGACGTTTATATTCCGTCTGTAAATAGCCTGAGAATTGAAGTTAAGAGTGCAAGGTGTGGCACTATGACCCGCAACACGGAATACACGGTCAATATTTAGCGTAAAGTTGTCCATATTGAAGGCTATACTACTTTGTGAGGCCTGCATTATACGTCCTAATATATACTCTACATCTTCAGCCGCCAAACGCCTGAATGGTACTCCTACCCAAAAATCATCTAAATCACCGTCATCTGACCCGAATCCGAAGGCAGCCTCGTCCTGACTTCACGCTCGTCGCGGTTCTGAAAGGCAAACTCTACAATACGTTCTACTACGCGCCGTAGTACGTGTTCAATACCGTTGCATACACGGATCTTGGATCAACCCTGACTATATACCAATTTCTAGTCAAGGCCGAGGTGGGGGTTACGGTGCGCACCAACTCGAATGTTATGCCATCCTCAACAGAACGGGGAGCTACTGTGAGGATGAATAAGGGGTTATATTTGAGGAAGACGCTGTTGTGGGGTTGGTTGCGTAAGACGTTGAGGGTTGGGGCTCTATTACTGCAGCCTCAACAGAACGGGGAGCTGCTGTGGAGGGCGAATAAGGGGATATTGGCAGACGGTACTATTGGGAGGCTTGTTGCGTAAGACGTTGAGGGCTGGGGTTCTATTACTGGTGTTCTAACAACCCTGGAACGCTTTATACCTGAATTGGAGGGTTCGTCATCACACCTCCGCTTTGAACGTGCTACATGTGTCGCTGGTGAGGGCTCATCGGCGGGTATGGGTACTGTGGATGCACGGTCAACGGGTTCATCCGTGATATCGATGATGGGGGCTGTACATCGTCGTCATTCACGTTTCTGTGGAAGAAGAAAACAAAATATAAGGAGTAGCACTCGTTATTTGTAATATTTTGTAAATGACCCACTTAGGGGTGTGTCACGTTAGAAATGGAATTTGTTGAAAAATTCAGGTTCACGAGCCCATCCACATGTGTTATATCTGGACCTATAGGTTCTCAAAATTTGTGCATAAAGTTATATGGTGCTATTCGACATACCAAACGGTGTTCAACGCGTACCAAGATGATGTTTTGTTCCACAAGGAGTTCTATGACGTTAATTCGCTAAAGGGAAATGAAAATACAGTCATCGCAATTGACGACCTCATGTTGGAGATGGATAAAACGTTTGCCGAGACATTTACAGTATTCTCCCACCACCTTAACATAAGTGTGTTCTTCATCGCTAAAGGGAAATGAAAATACAGTCATCGCAATTGACGACCTCATGTTGGAGATGGATAAAACGTTTGCCGAGACATTTACAGTATTCTCCCACCACCTTAACATAAGTGTGTTCTTCATCAATCAGAATCTATTTTTCAAAAATAGATACATGCGCGATGTGTCGCTAAATACGCAATATCTAGTCTTATTCGCGCAATGTAGAGATGTATCACAAATTGGGGTATTAGCCAGTCAAATGTTCCCGAATCAGCGTAAGGACTTTTTGGAGGTTTAAAAAGAGGTCACAAACCAGCGTTATGGCTATTTGCTATGTGACCTTCACCTGCGAAACACGTTTAGGGTGCTTCTAAGAACGAATATATTTCCAAGCGAACCTGAAACCGTATATATTCGAGAATGACGAATAGGTTAAAGAAATACCGCGAATTAATAAAAATCTATCAACGACTGGCTTGGGCATTGCAGCAGATGTTTGTTAAAAATATCGACTCTGACTTTTTAAAATGCATCTGTGAAATCTGCCTTAATGTTATAAAATGCAATGTACCAATGAAACCCTCTCAGAAGACTTGCTCACGTCGTTACAAGAACATAATACGGACCCTCGCTTATAATAGTCAGATTGTGGGTAAGAAAAATCGCATTATTGTACAAAGGGGTGGATCGTTCTTGCCAATCTTATTTTCAGTTTTGGGACCTTTACTGACTAGATTAATATAATGAAGGTGGTTGTGATTCCGCACGAGGTGTATGCTTCATTACAAAGGAGTCCAGATGCGGTTCTAGAGCCCAGTAAAAGTAGACTTAAAAGAATGGAAAGTGAGTTGCTAGCCATATTAAACAGTGAAAAAGCACCTGATGAGAAAAGGATCTTGTACCAAGAGGCTTTGCAGAAATTTCTTCATGAGTAAGAAGATTATAAGCATCCTACAGAGCTCCCCGCGAGGCACAGCTTGAGTAGCGCTGAGCATAGCGATGCAGGACCTGGGCAACCAAAGAGCAGCGGAACACAACACATCGAACATGTGCTAAAAAACAGCCTCCCCCATACATTGATGAATAAAGGGTTGTCTTTATAATCTATTGAGTGAGGACCCCCATCATACAGTGGACCGATACAAGCGAGGTCGTTGTTGAAGGAACACGGATACAACGATCCAATATCGTTGATATTGTTCATGATCTGGTGAGAAAGTGGGATAGGCTCTCACCAACACGATGGATGCATATTAAAGCAAGTCTACAACAAATAAATGTCCCCAAAACATTGACAGGTAATCTGAATAGGTTAAAAGACTTGGAACATGCACCGCACGTGTCACAACTGAGTACACCTTCGCCCCCAGCAGCTGCAGTGTCTCTGAAGAGGAGAAAGAAGAGAATAGACGGCCAACCTTATCCACGTGCCTCTAAAATACGCAAATGGCTAACGTATTAAGTAAGCACTATTGTGACATTTCTAACCCTGCATCCTATGGTGGCGTTAACAGATTGTACAGAGGTGTTTATGGTGTAAGGAAAAAAGATGTTGAGATATTTTTACGCGGCCAGGATGCTTATACACTTCATAAACCGGTGAGAAAAAGGTTTAAAACAGCCAAGACAACAGCCGCATCGATTGATTCTATTTGGCAGGCAGATTTAACAGACATGCAAAGATATTCAATGTATAACGTTGGCTACCGTTACATCCTATTCGTAATAGATGTATTCTCTAGATACCTGTGGTTAATTCCCCTGAAAAATAAATCGCCTGAAACAGTTGCTAAAGCGGTCGAAACGCTGATGTTGAAAGAAAACAGGATTCCTGGCTATTTTTGTACGGATATGGGAAAAGAATTTATAGGACGCGCTTTTCAGAACATGCTGTCAGAGTTTAATATCAGCTATTACACTTCCAATTCTATACATAAGGCTTCTTTAGCTGAAAGAGTTCAACGTACCATAAAAGAACGCATGCACCGCTATTTCACACATAAAATTACATACAGATATATAAACGTTCTCGGTTTATTGGCATCATCCTACAACCGTTCACACCATCGTACGATTGGTGCAACGCCTAACGATGTTTTAGAAAGAGGCAAGCGCCCGAGAAGAGATGGAGTGCCGCCACCACCACCACACTCCGCGCGTTTCAAAATCAATGACTATATAAGGCTGTCACGTTCGAGGAATAAATTCGCGAAGGGATTTGAGCAAGGCTGGACACGCGAGATTTTTAAAGTTAGGGCTATGAGATATAAGGGTAATATAATGATGTATTACGTTGAAGATTTGAATGGAGAAGAGATCTCGGGAGGCTTTTACCGCGAGGAATTGCTGAAAGTGGCATTTAATTTATGAAAAAATGTGTTTAAAATTGAGAAAATTTTAGGAAGCAAAGGTACAGGAAAGAGAAAAATATACCTGGTGAAGTGGCAAGGTTACCCAGAAAGCTTCAATAAATATATAAAAGCTGATGCAGTAATGAAGCTTAATTAGTATGCAGCATGACTCCTAACCATTTCTACGTCACACTCCCGTCCTCCTCGTTCCTGTCTGTAAACCCTAAAAACACACTAGCCAACTTTGTAACAGAGCTCCATGGGCCCATTGAGTTGGGCCGTGATTCGTATGAGGTGGGGATATGTGAAATTCAGCTGGACACCCTCTTTCTAAATACTGATTATAAAGATACCGTTTTTACGGTTCTTAGAGACTATAATGAGTGTGCAAAAGCCGGGTTAACTCGGGATGAAACTATACGTATCGCCCGGACTAAGGTTGCACAGTTTTTCAGTACACAAGCAACACAGGGGCCGGGGCGTTATGGTTCGGCTGAGGATGTTGTGAGAGACTTAAACGTGAGTTTAAAAAACTGAAGTCTTACGAATGATTTATTATACGAAATCTTAAACAAAGGAAACCATGCACATACTCTAATCCTAAAATCAAAGGTTAACAAAAATCTTAAAGACAGAAGAGTGTTCAAAATTATAACCGAGGGGCGATATCGATCAGCATTCCAAAGAGACACCTTTCACGAGGCACAGCATGACTTGTCCACCTTAGTGTATCAATTGAAGATGGAGAAATTGGATATAAGCTCTCAGCCTCCAGACATGTGCTATATTTACAGCAATATAGCGGAACATCAGTTTGTTGGGGATACCCAGGCACGCCTGCTACGCATAGCTCACATCCCCAACCATAGAGGAAGGAGCTTGAGTATTACATATGACATACCCCATTATGTGAATGTCGCAACTAGTCGAATAACCAATATCTCAATATCTATAAGAACGATTGAGGGTAAAAATTTCCCATTCGGTGAAGGGAGCTTAACAGTGAAGCTGCACCTTCGGCGAACTGAGTTATAATGGACAGAAAGCCTTTCACAGTATACCGAGGGGTGAGATACCAGCGTGGTAGTGGACTTGGGTCCATTTTTTTATCCATACTACGCACCGCTGTCCCACTGTTGAGGAGGGGGCCAGGTACCTAGGGAGGAAGGCGTTACAAACAGGTTTTAACGCGGCAGAGGACATATTGGCTGGCACTAAGCCTAAAGAAGGTCTAAAAAACATTTAAAACGTACACGGGATGAAATAATCAAAGATGCGAAGAAAAAAATGCGTGGTGGCGGAAAGATGAGATCTGTCAGGAATAAGGGGTTACCAACACATGGCGGAAAGAAGAGATCTGCTAGGAAGAAGGGGTTACCATCACGTGGCGTTAAACACAAAAGGAAACCAAAATAGAAGTGCTCAAAACGTATGAAACCTATGACTGATCATTTTTTTAACTGATATAAGCTGAGGACGTTACTTTCACGAATCATATATTGACTAATACTCGCCGAGGAAGGTGGCACTATTTCTGGCTCGTCATGGCCCGTTTCATTCATCCGTGTAGTTCACAATGTTGTAAATCGGAACTGTTCCTCTTTGATATGCCACCTACCCAGGTCTCTATTGAACATAGTGACTTTATTACAATTAACCTGTTAAACACAATTAGTTCACCCTGTGCCCCTATAGAATTCGTGATACCCAGCTCAGGCCCTTACTTTTTTGACCCGAGTTGCCTGCACATGTATGCTAAACTACGCATTGCCCATTCTGACGGAACGGACTGCGGTGATAGTTACGCTGCCTACCCCGAAACCAACTTTCTGCACTCCGTATTCAGTCAGTGTGACGTATATTTAAATCAGTCTAACATCTCGGCAGGCACGGGGTACTACCACCTACGAGCCTATCTGGAAAATGTCCTCAACTTTTCAAAAGAAGCGAAGGACACCACACCTTTTTATCCGCCGATGGCTATTACCACACTAAAGACGAGAGTAGTATAAAGGATACTCCGTATTCAGTCAGTGTGACGTATATTTAAATCAGTCTAACATCTCGGCAGGCACGGGGTACTACCACCTACGAGCCTATCTGGAAAATGTTCTCAACTTTTCAAAAGAAGCGAAGGACACCACACCTTTTTATCCGCCGAGGGCTATTACCACACTAAAGACGAGAGTAGTATAAAGGATACTCCGTATTCAGTCAGTGTGACGTATATTTAAATCAGTCTAACATCTCGGCAGGCACGGGGTACTACCACCTACGAGCCTATCTGGAAAATGTCCTCAACTTTTCAAAAGAAGCGAAGGACACCACACCTTTTTATCCGCCGAGGGCTATTACCACACTAAAGACGAGAGTAGTATAAAGGATAAATTTAAAAATTCTAAAAAAAAGATATACAAGTGTTTTGGACGCCCGCATACAGACTTTACATTCCAGGAGAAGTTGCTTATGAACGGGGTGGATATTGAATTGAAGCTTACCCGCACGAACCCTGAGATCTGAATAAATCTGGGGACTGACCAAGAAGGCGCGAAACCCGTTGTGATACACATCATGGAAACGTATTTGAGTATACGCCGAGTGAAATTAAGCTCCCCGAAGCAAATAGAAATTGAGAAAGATTTGGTACATGCCACAGTGAAATATCCAATTAACAAATTAACAGGGTACAGATCAAACTGTACACGATTCCCGCAGGGCTGGCATCGAAACAGCTATAAAACATTGCTCTTGGAGTCCTACCTAAAAGGATTTTAATTGGAATGCAAGACCACGCCTCGACGAATGGAAATTATAAAAAGAGTGCCTTAAAATTCGAGAATTTCGGCCTTAAAAATATTACTCTATACGTAAATGGCATCGCTCTGGGTGGGGTAATGAATATGAATTACTCAGCAGATGCTGTGTTCCTGCTTTGCGCAAGAGCTTATAGTACTTTGGCTTATAATACAGGTGCGTGTGATGAACTTCGTTTCGGCATAACACAGGAAGAATTTGTTGAAGAATTTAACATCTACTCCTTTGACATTACGCCAGACTTAACTGCTGGTGTAAATACGCATTTAAACCCCCAACAGAGCGGCACCATCTCAGTGAGGCTGGAGTTTGCCAAACCTATAGACGCACCAATTAGTGTACTAGAGTACCTCGAGTCGCAAGCCCTAATAGAAGTAGATAGATTTAGGAACGTCACCACAGATTTTTAAAATGGACGCGAATACACTCCAGAGAGCGATGAAAAGTGACTGTTTCGCGCGCTCAAAATTTATCGGAGTGTTCGCGAAGAATGAAATATTAAATCTGCCAAGTACGAGAAACTGGTACGGGGTTATCGTTAACACCGACATTGTGGGTGGTGAGGGGATTCATTGGTTTGCAATCTATTTTAAAACTAACATATGTACCCATATGTTAGTACCCCCTGTAATGTGTAAAGGCATATATCTATATTGTGTAAATCTGTATATACATTTGTAGCTGTAGCCATTAAGAATAGGGCACTGACCCTTTTTGTATATGATTTCTGCTATTTAATAAATGAAAATATATTACGTTTTGTTCTTATCCTCAAAAAATACATAATCTCCTCTACAAACAGGCACTCGCTGTCCCGTGCCGGTACCACGACTTCTGGATCGCTGGGTTGGCTAGGCGGGGTGGCTACCACTTCATTTATCACCCTTTCGTCAAAAGTGGCTATAATAGGATCTAGCTCCGTCTCGGTCCTATAAGGTTAAATAAATGCCATGAAATTGGATGCAGTTAAATCGTCCACCATATATATATATATATATATATATATATATATATATATATATATATACATATATATATATATACATATATATATATATATATATATATATATATATATATATATATATATATATATAATATATATGTCGCGCATAGGTTGTGCGAGCCTCTGCCCGCTTGCGACTTTTTAGGGTTAATGCACTTTGGACAATCCAACGAAGGTGGTCCTTGTTGGGTAAGCTCGGCCTTAGCCGAGAGCATCCGAGTACCAATGAACAGTTTCTACTAGGTTTTTCCCGAAGGGGTGAATGGAAACACTTCACTTCAAAAATTGGAGTTTTAGTTCACTCATAAATTTTTATTCACAAAGTATATACAGAACGAGGCACTGATAATCAGAAGTTTACAGGGGGAGAGGTTTTACCTCTTACAACAGCAGCTCAAGCAGGAATTTACAGGGGTAGAGGTTCGACCCCGTTTGACAATAGTTAAGGTAGGAATTGAAAGCGAGGAGGCTTGTCCTCCTCGAGTAAGAGTTACGGCAGGAATTTAAAATGAGGAGGTTTGGCCTCCTTGGTCTAAGCCTCAGGCAGGAATTTAGAGTGGGAGAGGTGCAACCTCTGGTAACAAGGGACCAGGCAGGAATTTAAGGCGAGGGGGGCTCGGCCTCCTCGGGTAAAGGCTCAGGCAGGAATTTAAGATGAAAGAGGAGCCACCTCTGGTAACAACGGCTCAGGCAGGAATTTAAGGCGAGGGGGGTGCAACCTCGGGTAACAACGGGCCAGGCAGGAATTTAAGATGAGAGAGGAGCCACCTCTGGTAACAACGGCTCAGGCAGGAATGATTTAATTTACAATACAAGAAATAAATAAGCCTCAATTTTGGGGGAATGCAGTTGAAGGTTAAGCTCCCACTTTAGCTGGAGAGCTAAAGAATTCTGACGTTAAGCATAATTTAAGCAAAAAGTTAACAAAAAAAAATACTAATTTTTGTTAGGTATACACTTTTGGGTGGCGACATAATGTCGGGGGACCGACATGTACCGAGTACATTAAGTACACAAATTACATTATATTAAGTACATTAATTACCGTTAATTACAATTTTAGCAATTTGTTAATTGACATATCTAATACTGAAGTAATCTGAATGTAATACAATTTAAATAATGGAGAGTTCTCCGTTGTTTATAATTTAAGGGATTAACAACAATGTTATATATTTATAGTTAACAATAATTACGCCAAATTATGTCAAATATTATTAGAAGAATGGTTGGTTATTATAGTTTGAAAGTCTAATTAGCCAGCGATGAGGAAAGCGGAGAAAAAATACGGTGTACTTTTCATTTGAAAGTACACGGACATTAATGATAACGTAACACATAAGTAACGGAATTTGAATGACAATTAGGTAGAAGTAGTAAGTACAGGTAATGAGAACGTGGATAACTATGTCCCTAAGTAGATAATAACCAGTAGCCTGGCAGGGAACAATATGGTATATTATAATAATATAACATCACATCTTAACGTTATAAATTGGTAGCAGAGGCAAGAGAGAAGAGTTCGAATTCAGAGGCTCGCTTTTGACGACGTAATCGGAATTCGAACCTTCGTCTCAGCAATAATAAACAACTTGCGAGAGGTGAAATAAAAAAAAATAATAAAACGTAAAAAGAATACATGTACGTAATCATGATCGTCAAAGGACATGTACGACTGCACAAAGTAGTGTACACAGTCGTCACACAATAAGTTGTGTGCGTAATCTAGATACGAGCAAACATACTAATAAGTTGATAGGGTATAAGTAGACAATAGGTAGATGAATGAATAAGTAATAAAATTAATAAAGGATAGCGGTCAAGCAAGAACATAGATGTATGAATGAGTATGGTTGAATAATGAGTATAGTTGAATAATATTTATATTGCATAACACCAGACAGGACACAACATATAAATAATGACTTATAGAGAGTAAGTTTTTATTATTATTAAAGAATTTACCATACATTGAATACGAAAGATAATCACATACTAAACACGTGATTCGGTATTCAAGGTATGGAAGGAAATTAAGTTACTTTATGACGTCAGAGTGATTTACTCTGTACGTACAGTATAAGTCATTATTTGGGAGAAATCAAAGGAGGCGAATTAGAGAGGCACAGCTAAGGAAAGGACATTCGCTGTTTACAGCGAACTTCTAATGGCACAAACATGGATACTGTTCAACCATAGAAATGGTAAATCGCATGGTTGTGACACTGCTCTCCCCTATAAAAAAGGATGTAATGGTGGGGTGGAAGTTTATTTACAATATATTAAAAAAAATGAAACAGCGACAATTTCGGGTTGGATTAATCAAGGCAATTTAGTGGGAAGAATGATAATTATATTAATAAAATTTAAAAATAAATAAATCAAGGGGAAAATTTTAAAATTACAGCAAATAAATTAACAAGGTTGAGGTTTGATTACTAGGATTGTAGTGGAAATACTATGTCAACAAAGTACGATAAAGTCCGAAGTTGTCACCTTCAAAAATACAATTATAAGTATGATTAATTGTGACAATCATACTACATAAACAATCTTATAAACTAATGAACCATCTAAGTTATTTCTGGCATTTCGACCTAGTTATTTCAGTTAAAGTGCCAATTACAGGATTGAATCTAATTTAAGTTAAATTTTTAGTTTGTCCAACGTTATAGTAACAAGATTACCTACTGAACCGTGATAAATTCGGAAAGATTTCCTGGGTTAAGATAATTTTAGGGAAAAAGATACATACATAGTAAATAATGGTTAAAAGGAAAATTCAATGTTTAAGGTCCAGGAATTTTCAATTCATATGGCGACTACTTGAAATGGAGTTTAATCCGTCAGTACTGACAGAGATAAGAGTTTCCGAAGTTATCATGATTATACAGTAAAAAAAACTAATCGTATTCACTATGGTAGATAAAAATCGAATTAAATTTTATTGGTGGACGAAGTCTTCAGCGGTGGGAGCACGGTTGCAGAATGTAAACTTATTGCAAGTCGGAATAAGTTGGTAAAAATATTAAAATTGGTTTAAAGAAAAGTAAAATTAATTTAGTGAAAACATGAAAATTTATCTAGTTACCGTTTTAGATACTTAGATGTTGTTATCCATTAAGAATATCCAGGGAGAAGGAAGATAGAATTTCGTAATAGACGATGTATAGACCTTGGGTCACGTGTGTATTGATGTGCATTAGGTGCAGAGGAATTTATAGTTGATTTGCCCAAAAATGGGGAAAAGGAATTTATAGTTGAAGTTATTCGTAATCGCGTATACGTATGTATAAATATGGGTAATAAGTGTGTGTAGCTGAGTAGGTATGTACAGTAGTGTGTAGAATATGAAAGTAATTGGTTCATCCCGTGAAGAACTGAATCCTTAGTGGTCAATGGTAAATCATGAAATTTTGAGAACGGATTAGCTTAGAGGTTGGTTCAAATTAACTTAATGAAGGCAACAGGCAAGATTATATATTGTAAGCAGCAATTAAGTTTAAATAAATTCAAATAATCCAGAGTAAATATCAAACAGTTTCCTGCAATTAAATATAATTTATCGTGCAGCCAATGATTTTAAATTAAGACTAAGGTTTGTATGATAAAATAAGATATGCGTAGTGAATTTCCTTTCCAATAAGTACGCCAATGATTTCAAGAGTGTTTCAAAGTGTGGGTAAGTGTAATTGGGTGAAACTGTAATCAGTAGGAAAGTGAATTCGAATAGGTGTCAAAAGTAATAAAATTCAATTGGGATTATAGATTTTACGTAGTAAATCGGTTGCACGTATTAAGGTAATTAAAATAAATACCACTTAAAGGAACTTTAAATACTTAAAGTAAATTAAGTGGTATTGAAAACTGAATTTAGGCACAGAATTAAATTCGACTAGTAACCTTCATAGCATCATATTAGCAGTATCTTACCATTAATATTGACCAGAAGTATCAGTACGGCAATTGAATTTTATTTGACGAGTTGATGGGGCATAGATAATAACAGGTTTTAGTGGAATTCATGGTAGGGGCACAGTTATGTTGTTATCAATATTGACATGGTGTAATAGAATTATTGGAAGGGGAAAAGGAATGGCATCCTGGTATAGTGTGTCAAAATTGGCTATAATTTTGGTTGATACCTTAACAAATGATATAAGAACATCTTAATGACAATTACTCAAGACTAATTTGAATAAAAAAAAATCAAAAATAAAAAGTTGAAAATAGAACTCAATTATGACTATATTGAACTGAAAATGTGGTTATAGTTCCGTATAATTAAGAAAAAAAAGCAAAAAACAACTTAACCTAATTTTAGGGTATGTTCGGTAATACGGGTGAATTTCACGAACATACGGAGCCAGATAAATCAGCTGCATGGTTAGGTTGTCTTGCGATCGGGCATGTAGGTCATTCGGTTAAAGGTTTTCGCAACATGCCGGGAAGCAATGGACTGACCATACGAACCTTGCTCACTCAAGAGGAGGTGGTGTATCGGGATTAAGAAGAATGGCTTTCACTGGTTTCAGAAGAGGATCCAGGAACAGCCAAAGAGAAAGATCCGCAAAATGAAGGGCAAGAAGGGCGAAAACATGAATTCGCCGAAGAAAAATGAAAATGATCGATGGAACGATCATATTATGATAGTGAGGAATATTCCGCGCTTGCCCTTCCGCGCGTACAACTTCCGACGGAGGAGTAGGTTCGGGTTCGCTCCCGGCACCTATGGGCTTAGCCTCGGAATTAGGTGGAAATTCCTCTACCTTTGAAAACAACATCAAGTCATCTTCCTTAAATAGGGATTCAAGCGAAATGACCAAGTCGAAACTTAAAGAAGATGAGTTTTCCAATTTATTTGGAATAGCCAGAACACTGGGAACTTCAAGTTCCGGCCTAACTGTCACTGAAGGAGGTGACTCGCTCTCGATGGAGTCACAGGGGTCTACTGTGAAGACATTCGAGTCTTCATACTCAAATTACCAAAAGTATGTTGGTTTTCTAGTCCCTCGTTCGGCGGAACTAGAATGGAACAATTGACAATTGATGAAGAATCTTCCCCATCTGGTAGCAGTTCCTTTTTATTTTGAACTGGTTCCAGGGAGTCCGTCGGGCTCTCTGAAACGAGTCTTTCACCCTCAGCTGAAAAGACCGAAGAATAGGGGTGACAAACATACTCGAAAGGTGAGTTCTTTCCTCGAATTAGGCCTGCTTCTCTATCGGCCCAATAAAAATCGTGCGTAATAAGGAAATTCATCCCCAGGAGTAAGTCTCCATCCCAATTCAAGTCAGATACGACCACAAATGGGGTCAGATAAGGGACTGAATCAAACTCAATAGGAAGGATGATTTCTCCGGTACTGTATTCTTCCCAGTCATCATCAATGCAGGACAAACGAGAATGCAAATCGAATTTTTCCGTAGCCACCTTGAGTAACTTCTCGTATACGTGTTGATGAATGTAATTCGCCTGACAGCAAGTTTCAACAAGAGCCAAAACTGCTTGGTTGTTAATAGAGGCTTGCATGAAAATTTGTGGGCGTTCTTCCATGAGCTCCATTTCAAGAGTCCAAGAAGGCGTCTCCGAAACATGTGAACATGCTTCGTCTGCATCAGCGATGGTTTCGTACAAGGTTGGGGTATTGGGAGGAAAACCAAAATTTGGAATATCGCAATCAGGGGAATTGGGTGACCAACTGGAAAGACCTGATGTCGGCAATTGACAATACGTCTTTACGTGAGCACTTTGCTCTTTAGGAAAAGATTGCTTGCTACACTGCTCCGAATACCAAGTAACGGAGTTAAAACAAAACGGAGGGACGGCATGGTCCTCACTATAGTAATTTAAAAAGAAGTCACTGGGACATGATCGATTCGTTACGAAACTGTTACTGTCATCATAAACATCACAATGATTATCAAAATTCATAAAAACTGACTCGCCTACAGGACCTTGTGGGGCATTCTCCCCAGCTGCTACTACAGTAGAAAAAGCATCATCTGAAGCAAGATGACGGTCATCATGACCCAAAAAATAAAAAACAGGGTCATCTTTCAGACCACTTAAACGAGGCGGCATTGCCGATTGGCCGTTGGCCGAAGTAAACTCAAAACAATTCGGGTCCTGTGGAGAAAAGTTATCAAAAACATGGTCATCCTGACCATCTAACGCGTCCTCTTTGGGACATGCATGAATATCCGATCCATCTAAACCAAAAACAACATCAGTAACAGAATTCGCGTCCTTTTGGGACATGCATGGATATCTGATCCAACTAAATCAAAAACGAGGTCTTCTCGACCAAAGTTCACTGAATGAACTATGTCAGTTGAATCAATGTCCGAATTACTAAAATTACTGACAATTTGAGGAGCAGTGTCTAAATCGTCGTACAAGTCATGGTCATCGGGACCAACATGGTTGTCCTGACCATGGTGAGAATAAGATAAATTCTGATTTTCAACATCAGTTGCACAGCAATCAGCCAAGTTGTCTGAATTCACATTTAATAAAGAATTGGTCACATCCCCATTTACATTAAACAATTACACTGGCCAACAAAATGAAACTTTTTTTCTCATCACAAACATGATCACACTTTTCTTAATGCAGTTTTCGCACTGATTCCGAATCTGGTTTTATTTTCTTTCTAGCACGTATAGTTATATAGATACACTGGTTTTGATATTTTTAAGTTTTTGATATTGCTATAAGAAAATTTATGGATGTATAGATCACACTTAGGAATGCTAAACAACAAATACATCATATACCTTATTCAATGTACTTATAAATACAGAATATATACATTATTTTATTAAAAGCGCTGTGAGTGTGATTTCCTTTTGTAAATTTGGCCTGGATTGTCACGATACAGCATCCAACAATGGTCCGCCATCATGCTTTCATTCCAATATCCTTGGTAGCGCTTCTCCATCATCTGAATATCTTGATGGAAGCGCTCACCTTGCTCGTCACTCACTGCACCAAGGTTTTCAGGAAAGAAATCTAAGTGGGAATGCAGGAAGTGAATTTTTAACGACATTCGACACTCCATTTCTTTGAAGGCATCAAGGAGGTTCTTGACTCCATCCTTATACGCAGGTGACTTGTTGCTTCCAAGAAAGTTTTCACATATCCATTTGAACGCCAGCCAAGCCTTCAATTCCAGCGGACTTAGGACTTTTTCAAATTCAGTGTCATTCAAAACCTCCCTTATTTGTGGCCCAACAAAAATTCCTTCCTTCAATTTTGCTGCAGTAACCTTCGGAAATTTCCTTGAAAGGTATTGGAACCCTTCAGAATTGACTTTACCCATTGCTTTAACAAAATTCTTCATTAAACCAAGTTTAATGTGAAGAGGTGGCAGATAGATCTTTTGGGGATCCACTAAAGGGACAGACTGGACATTGCTTATCCCTGGAACATATGTATACCTAAGTGGCCAGTCACTTTTGGTGTAATGTTCTATAGTGGCGCGACTGTCCCACAGGCAAAGGAAACAACAAAATTTTGTGAATCCTGACTGCATACCCATAAGCATTCCTATAACTTTTAGATCTCCACAAACATTCCATTGATGACTGTCGTATTTGATTGCCTTAAGTAGTATATCCATATTGTCATATGTCTCTTTTAGATGGACGGAATAGGCAATGGGGATGGATGGCATTATATTACCATTATGCAAAAGAACTGCTTTCAGGCTTCTCTGCGACGAATCAATAAAGAGGCGCCACTCAGATGCCACATACGTCTGAGATATGGCTGTAAATAGTTCATTGATGTCATGGCAATAACAGAAAGGACCGTCTACTGAAAAGAATGCTGTTAATTCAAAATTCCGCTTTCGGTAGTAACTAATACGAACATTGTTCTCAAGTAAATTGTTCTCCTTTAGTCTTGAGGCGAGAAGCTCTGATTTCTCTTTAGACAGCGATAAGTCTCTAACAAGATCATTCAACTGTCCTTGGGTTAACTTTTTAGGCTCTAAATGTCTACCTTCAAAAGTGTACTCTGGTTCTGTAGATGGTCCGGAAACGCCAGTTGCACCTTCATCACTTTCCATGTCATCTATGATAGAATCTAGCCTATCACTTGGGGGAATTGGAATGGGCAATGTTTCATCATGTTTTACTGGTCTACGTGCTGAATCCAAGTTTGGATATACAATCTGGTGTTTGTTCTTGGCAGAAAACCCCATTAAGTTCACACTACAAAAATAACAGTCTTCATGATGATCTCTCGGCTCCCTCCATATCATGGGTATGGCAAATGGCATTGAAGCTTTCTTTTTGTTAAGCCAATCACGTAATCCATTTGAACAGCCAGAACAGATTTGATGTGGCGCCCATGGTTTATCTTGGTCACCTAGATGGCAACCAAAGTATAGCTTGTATATTTTCTTAATGTCGGTTGTAATACTTCGTCGCTGTGTTTTAGTTGTCAACTGGCCGCATACGAAACAGAACTTGTCGGGGTCATTCTTACATTGTCGAGGCATGTTGACTGACCTGAGCAAACTATAAATTCAAAAAAAATCTACACCAACTTGACACAACAAGTTCTTGGACTGGACTGATCTTTTGACACACAAAGCACGGCGTTGTTGCCTGAATCACAATGCTGCTAGACGTAAAAGCTCACACCTGAAATACATAAGATGTATAATTAAGATAATTGAAATAAATAAGATGAATAAACTAAAAAAACACAATAAAATAAACACAATCAAATGTTGAAATATTAGTATTTTGCCTATTTAAAATGGTTAAATCTGTGTAGTTATATATATGCCTTCATCTTGAAAACTATACGTGCTAGAAAACATCTGAATGCAGTTTTGGAATCAGCGTGAAAACTGCTATCCAGCCACCACAAATTTTACTCTGATGAAAAATCTTTGTTGACCAGTGTTATTAACGTAGGTATCACACTTACTTTCAACAAAACTTTCATCATAAAAACTTTCAACAGAAGTTCCATCATAAAGACTTTCAACAGAAGTACCTTTATAATTACATAAATCAACAATTTCACTGTTGTCGTTACTGTTTTCAACATTAGCATCACAAAAATCATCATCACGAGAGGCTGTGAGTTCTAGCCTCGAAGGAAATTCATTTGATGAACAAGCTGGAACCAACGGTTCAGAGACAACTGAGTCAGAGAAGAAAGTTGGGTCAGGATTACCCAAATTTTCCAAGGGTGACGTTTCATCGTCACAATAAAGGTTCTGCTCGGGTGCCTCGCACCAGAGAAGGAAATAACGTCTTTTATCCCATTTATCGACGAAGTATCCATCCGAAAAGTCGAAATGGAATCCGTTGGGTCGTAGGGATTCTGGGCCAATAATTAAATCAAAATCGGGACAATATTCTAGCGGAACTAACGAGACACCTATACTGACAAGACAATCATCAATCCACATGGGAAGTTTAGTTTCCGCAAGGACGGGAATAAGGTTACCATCGGAATCCCGAATGTATGAAACGGATGGCGGTCCCTTAAAGAGAGGACACAGCAATTTATCCGCTAAAGACGCAGGAACAATACTGGACGAACATTTCGGATCAAAACGACCTAAAAGGGTCTCCTCTGGGCAACGGAGTTTGAAACCGATTTCGAGAAAAAAATAATCACTTTCTGGGGATTCCGAATGTACAGAACTCAAAGAGGAAGTGGATTGGGAAGGTGGGTCAGAATAAGGTACACTCAACGCCTTTCTACCCAGACCAGAAGGGTCAACGGAATCACTCCGATTCTCTACCGAAACAACATTATCGGGAGATGCGTTTTCGCGCAACACTGAAGAATGGTTACACGACTCATGAGCAAGGGACTGAATGAAAATCCGGAACTGGTGTGCTCATGTTCTGCTGTTTAAACCTTTAACGTCAACGTCCCATTCGACGGATCCCTGCCTGTCACAGTACTTCGTGATTTCATGCAGACCTTTATATATATCATACCAAAAACGTTTAAATTCTACCCAAGACCATTGATATATTTGCCCATTGGACCAATCGATAAGAAAGGTACGGACGCGCGCGGCGTCACCGAAATTTGGGTCACAAGTGTCAAAAGCAAAACCGATTTTATCTGCATCTGTAGTCAGACAACCTCTAAACGAATCGTCAATTTTACCGAACCAATCCTTAAAGGAGGGTTCTACAAATCTATTATTAACGTGACCGCGAAAATGAGGGCCATCAACTGTACGTTTCAGTACGGAAAAGGGAGTTATAAGATTAACAGTAGTGCATGTCAGGGGGGGTAATGGTTTGGACATCGTTAATCATAACACGTGTCGTTGACACGGAAGTGTGTGTGTAAAACAAAAATAACCATGTAAGAGACAAGCAATAACAAAAATAAATGGAACAAAGTCTAAGTATTTTGAATAAAATTTTAAAAAAACGATAAACAATGAAACATTTTTTTCATATAGTTACAAAATAACGTAGAACAAAATGGGCGACTCTGCATTTACTCCGGATGCCGCAATCGACGAGTAATTTTCGAATCTCCCAACGCTGAAGTCTCGTTGGCAAGGGTCGAAATTCGGTCAAAATCACACTAGAAAAAAGGGTTACATATAATAACAATAACATAAATTTTCACTAAAACTAAGTTAAAAGGTTTAAATTAAAAAAGGAAAAGAAAAAGATAAACCTAATCGGGTACAACTAAATAAAAATGTGAGTTATGGGTATAAATATCAGAATTATGACTGAACGAATTTATGTCCCACAACAAAACCTAAAATGATATTTAATATTCTTAATATACACAATGTGCAGATAATTTTATAAAAAGAATTTTAAAAAATTCAGATTTATAATCTGTTGGGAAAAATAAATACGTGAATACAGAATCAATGACAACGTCTGATTAGTACTGTATTTCGTATTACTATCGAACAGTTAATTAAAATCAATTAATTAAAAAAAAATGATTAAGTGTTTATAAAGTCACTTCACTGTTTCACACTAAAAAGGGAAAAATAAAAGTGAATTAAAATTACTAAAATTAAAGAAAATGATAATTAAGAACACGATTTAAACGTAGTAATTTTTAACTAAAACGATTAAAATAAAACTCATCACAAACGGAGAGTGAGGGGTTCAGCACGCTGGTGCCTCCGAGCCTCCACGAAACTTTGAAGGTCAGCCTCACTCAGCTCTGAGGTGGGTGTGCCGCTCGTCTAGCAGACGAGAGGGAGGGGTGACGTCATCTGATCGCCACGACGGAGCATACAAACGTTGAAGGAAGATTGTAGACAGGAAGACGGTCGAACGGTTGATTGGAGAAAAATATGAACAATGATTCAAAAGTTGATTGAAGGTTAACGATGAGTTGTATTAAATTGAGGTTGCAGATGGTGGGGTTGGAGTCCAAGTTGAAGAGGTTGCGGTCGACGTCGAACGAGTGAATCCATGAAGTGTTTCAAAAATTGTTCAAAGTAGGGACATCCATTGATGGACGACGGTTTTTTTCGGTGGGGGACTGAAACAGTCTCGGTGTTGGGGAACTAAAGCGGTCTCGGTGTTAGGGAACTAAAACAGTCTCGGTGTTGGGGAACTAAAGCGGTCTCGGTGTTGGGGAACTAAAACAGTCTCGGTGGGGAACCTCCAGTGTCGCGCATAGGTTGTGCGAGCCTCTGCCCGCTTGCGACTTTTTAGGGTTAATGCACTTTGGACAATCCAACGAAGGTGGTCCTTGTTGGGTAAGCTCGGCCTTAGCCGAGAGCATCCGAGTACCAATGAACAGTTTCTACTAGGTTTTTTCCCGAAGGGGTGAATGGAAACACTTCACTTCAAAAATTGGAGTTTCAGTTCACTCATAAATTTTTATTCACAAAGTATATACAGAACGAGGCACTGATAATCAGAAGTTTACAGGGGGAGAGGTTTTACCTCTTACAACAGCAGCTCAAGCAGGAATTTACAGGGGTAGAGGTTCGACCCCGTTTGACAATAGTTAAGGTAGGAATTGAAAGCGAGGAGGCTTGTCCTCCTCGAGCAAAAGTTACGGCAGGAATTTAAAATGAGGAGGCTTGGCCTCCTTGGTCTAAGCCTCAGGCAGGAATTTAGAGTGGGAGAGGTGCAACCTCTGGTAACAAGGGACCAGGCAGGAATTTAAGGCGAGGGGGGCTCGGCCTCCTCGGGTAAAGGCTCATGCAGGAATTTAAGATGAGAGAGGAGCCACCTCTGGTAACAACGGCTCAGGCAGGAATTTAAGGCGAGGGGGGTGCAACCTCGGGTAACAACGGGCCAGGCAGGAATTTAAGATGAGAGAGGAGCCACCTCTGGTAACAACGGCTCAGGCAGGAATGATTTAATTTACAATACAAGAAATAAATAAGCCTCAATTTTGGGGGAATGCAGTTGAAGGTTAAGCTCCCACTTTAGCTGGAGAGCTAAAGAATTCTGACGTTAAGCATAATTTAAGCAAAAAGTTAACAAAAAAAATACTAATTTTTGTTAGGTATACACATTTGGGTGGCGACATAATGTCGGGGGACCTACATGTACCGAGTACATTAAGTACTTAAATTACATTATATTAAGTACATTAATTACCGTTAATTACAATTTTAGCAATTTGTTAATTGACATATTTAATACTGAAGTAATCTGAATAGGTAATACAATTTAAATAATGGAGAGTTCTCCGTTGTTCTATAATTTACAGGGGATTAACAACAATGTTATATATTTATAGTTAACAATAATTACGCCAAATTATGTCAAATATTATTAGAAGAATGGTTGGTTATTATAGTTTGAAAGTCTAATTAGCCAGCGATGAGGAAAGCGGAGAAAAAATACGGTGTACTTTTCATTTGAAAGTACACGGACATTAATGATAACGTAACACATAAGTAACGGAATTTGAATGACAATTAGGTAGAAGTAGTAAGTACAGGTAATGAGAACGTGGATAACTGTGTGCCTAAGTAGATAATAACCAGTAGCCTGGCAGGGAACAATATGGTATATTATAATAATATAACATCACATCTTAACGTTATAAATTGGTAGCAGAGGCAAGAGAGAAGAGTTCGAATTCAGAGGCTCTCCTTTGACGACGTAATCGGAATTCGAACCTTCGTCTCAGCAATAATAAACAACTTGCGAGAGGTGAGATGAAAAAAAAAAATAAAACGTAAAAAGAATACATGTACGTAATCATGATCGTCAAAGGACATGTACGACTGCACAAAGTAGTGTACACAGTCGTCACACAATAAGTTGTGTGCGTAATCTAGACACGAGCAAACATACTAATAAGTTGATAGGGTATAAGTAGACAATAGGTAGATGAATGAATAAGTAATAAAATTAATAAAGGATAGCGGTCAAGCAAGAACATAGATGTATGAATGAGTATGGTTGAATAATGAGTATAGTTGAATAATATTTATATTGCATAACACCAGACAGGACACAACATATAAATAATGACTTATAGAGAGTTAAGTTTTTATTATTATTAAAGAATTTACCATACATTGAATACGAAAGATAATCACATACTAAACACGTGATTCGGTATTCAAGGTATGGAAGGAAATTAAGTTACTTTATGACGTCAGAGTGATTTACTCTGTACGTACAGTATAAGTCATTATTTGGGAGAAATCAAAGGAGACGAATTAGAGAGGCACAGCTAAGGAAAGGACATTCGCTGTTTACAGCGAACTTCTAATGGCACAAACATGGATACTGTTCAACCATAGAAATGGTAAATCGCATGGTTGTGACATATATATATATATATATGTTAACCCCTCTGTCTATGGCCTTGGGTGGTTCGAATCGACGGGGGTTCTGGTTGGGGGGTAGTAGCAGATATTTCTTCTATAACATTCTAATTCTTTTCTCTCGCTATAGGGTCGACAGTTGTTAATTCTTCTCTTTCTATAATACTCTGATACTTTCTCTGATACTAAAATTATCGACTTTTCTTTTATAACTTTTCGACTTTACTGACTAAATTCTTCTGAAGAGAGCCCAACTCAAAGGGGAAAATAAAAAGTTTCTCTTACTGTAGTTTACTTCTAAAAAATTTACAGGTAGTGCTCTAAATTTTACAGGGGTAGAGGTTCGACCTCTTTCGACCATGGCTCAGGCCGGAATCTAAAAATTAAGGAGGCAAGGGGCCTCTTCCCCCTCCTCGCAGCGAGGCTGCTAACAAGGGAGTGTCGTAGTAGTGACCAAAGAAGAGTGCCATAATGAAGTGAAGTTAATTTTACAATTACATGTATCATATAAGTCTAAATGTTGGGGGAATGCAGTTGAAGGTTAAGTTTCCCCCCTTTTAAACACATGATCAGATGTTTGAAAGATTCCAAATAAAAATTTAAAAAATAAAAATAAAAACTAATCTTATTTTTCGTCGAGTCTACATTTTTGAAGGCGATATCATTTCGTAGTAGTACATAAGTACAGTCTAAATATATCATTGAGTACGTATTAATTTTGGTTGATTACAATTACCAATTAATTCATATTCACTTATTATTGTTTAATTACAATCCCATTTAAAGTACATTACAAGTTATTATCATTAATCACAGTTTCAATAAAGTACATTACTACATTATATATTAAATTATGATCGTTTAATTAAAGTAGTTTCATTAAAGTACATTACATCAATTACATTATATTAAAGTATTATATTTAATTACAATTTTAGCAAATTGTTAATTGACATATCTACTACTGAAGTAATCTAAATAGGTGATACAATTGATATAATGAAGGGGAGTTGACCGTTGTTCTATAATATAAAGGGCATTAACAACAATGTTATATATTTATAGTTAACAATAATTACGCCAAATTATGTCAAATATTATTAGAACCAGGTTAGTTATCAGAGTTTGAAAGTCTAATTAGCCAGCGATGAGGAACGCGGGCAAAAATACGGTGTACTTTTCATTGGAAGTACACGGACATTTATGATAACGTACTACATAAGTAATATAGAATTTGAATGACAATTAGGTAGAAAGAGTAAGTACAAGTAATGAGAACGGGGATAACTATGTGACGTAATCCGATAACGAACTAGTGGCCAAGCAGGGAAACAATACAGTATATAATAATAATATAACATCCAACATAAGGTGTTATGTTATAAATTTGGTTCAGAGCGAAAGGACATTTTTATCAAAGAAGCGTTCGATTTTGCTGTGATTATCGAATTCGACCACTTACCTCTTAGTCTACGCTAGGTTAGGGTGGGCTAGGTTAGGTTAGGTTAGTTTACGCCCGGCTAGGCTATGCTAGGATAGGTTAGATTATGCTAAGTTAGGTTAGGTTGGGTTAGGTTACGTTAGAGTATATATTTCGCTATTGGGGCTTTGCACGCATCAGTTTATATATATAGAGTTAGGGTTAACCTCTGAGATTAGTTTACACCCATCTTAAAGCTCCATTACGAGTTTCATTGCAGATGAATGTATTGCCCACCATATGTACAGTATATATATATATATATATATATATATGGGCTACAGACATTAATTAAACATAATTTTTTTCAAAACGTATTTATTGCAGTGTGGTAACTTAAAATCCTACAGCAATGCTGAATTATCGTGAAAATAATCTTAAAGTTGCATTACGATTTTGATTGCAGATAAAAGTATTGGACACCATATATATATATATATATATATATATATATATATATATATATATATATATATTTTTTTAGTTAGGTTAGGCACTTAAAAGTTACTCACATTTCAATATCGTTTTCATTGAGCGGTTCTTGCACTTCGTCGCAATATTCCGTAACAAACTGGGTAGAAAATAGCCCCCCCCTGGTCTATAGCACTGAAGAGATGTACCACTGCATGGGCATATGCGGACTCGCCCTCCATCAAATCGGGTGTATTGTACAGCTGACTCATTGTTGTTGTGTAATTCACTAGCTGGAAATGAACAAACGAAACTGTCTCGCTTCGAAGTTCTCCCTTTATAAGGGGGCATGTGACCAACCCACAAGAGCGAACCTTAGCTTCCTATTGGCTAGCGGTGAATTTTGGTCGGAATTTAACGTGTAGGCCTGTATATCGACCAACCCGCGGTCCTGGGCCCGCCCCACAGTGTCGTGATTGGCTGATTCCGTGAATTTGGGCAGAACATAATGCGTAGGCATGCATATTGACCAACTCGAGGTTCTGGAACCGCTTCAGAGTGCTGTGATTGGTTGTCCGCATCAAATCTGGGCGGGCCATCTGCCCCGAATCGCGGCCCCATTATCTGAAACAAATTTCATTTTCTGCGATATTCTTATACTCCCTATCGTTGAACAAATATTGTTTTAAGATTTGGGAACCAAAACATCTGCCTGTTTGAAATGAATTTGTTGTCCCAGGAACCCTTTGTTTATTTTCTGAGTGAATCAATTTAGATTTCTGCGAGAAATAAATTCAAAATACATGCGTTATCTTGTTTGTCTATTTTTTTCGGACACTCAATGTCGTGCTTTGTAAGGTTAAAAACAAATATATTTACTGTGGAAGACGTCTTAACCATTACGGGCAAAATGCTTATTTGCTTAAATGGTCACATGCTGATTAGAAATGACGTGTGTATTGTGTGTTGTACCAAACTGGCAGAAAATGTGGAAGATGTCTTAACCATTACGGGAAAACTGTTTATCTGCTTATACGGCCAAACGGTGATTAGAAAAAGATGTACGTATGGTTTCAGATTTGTTATTGAAGAAACACGTTATTTGCACTGAAAGGCGACAGAAAGGGCCCCAACTCGAATCTTGTTTTGTAGTTTGATTAGCTTATCAGCGGATGGTCTAAACATACATGTAAACATTATGTATGAAGGATTGAAAAAGATCTGTTCTAAAATTGCCTTCCCGACCGTAGATTAAACTCGAAAGATACGACATAAAAACATGCCTTTTCCTGTACATTTCCAAGATTTCCAAAATTGAAATATATATGTATATATATATATCATTAGTAGTGGTAATAATATTAATAATAATAATTTCACGCTTACTTAGAACCAAGTATTGAAAATCGTGTCAAGCAGCCGTGGCTACCGTTACCAACCTATGGCTATCACCATGGTTACCAACCACTCCGGGTCTGGAAACAATTTTTTTTCTGATGGTTAACATCGAGATGATAGACAGGTAGATAGATAGATATATGTTTCGTTATTATTATGTTGAGATAAAAATATTGTGAATGTAATTCGTTTAAACCATATATATGGGGTTAAAGTTTCGCGTTTTATTGCAAAAATAATGCAGGATAGAATTAAAACAAATATTCTTAAATTCGTTTAAGTATATATATATATATATATATATATATATATATATATATATAATGAATCATTTGAAAGCTTTTTCGGTGATTTAATTATTTTCTTTTTTCGTACGAGATGTTTTACCCCCGCCTTAGACCTACGGTTGGGATTTATTTTGCGTACGAGTTGTTTCTACACCCCACCTTAGGTCTACAGGGCTCTTTTTTCTTTCTCTTTGAATTGAAGTGTTTTACGCCAGCCTTAGACCCACGGGAAGGCATTAGGGTACCCTGAGTAATGAGCCCCGTCCGGGGTGCGAACCCGGCTCCTTTTAGCTCACATAAACGTACACTGTGACACCTGGCTATGGCCCGCAGCAACCGGTCGGACTGATGCCTCGGACCCCAGCAACCGGACGCACGGGATCGTGCCCGTCAACGCGCGACGCGTCAACTGATGCCCAGAGGCGATGATGCCCGGAGGCACTGGCTGATTAGGGGCACTATAAGAGAGCGGCGGGGTGGATGAAGGACTCATATGCGCTTGGCTCTGGCCATGAGAAGAACCCTCCTCCTCTGGGTCCCCTCCTCTCTGTCTCTCTCTCTCTGCCCCTTTGGGGGGTGAGGCCGTCCCACCTTCTCCCCCAAAGAGGCTCCCCTCTAACTTTCTCTGCCCCTTTGGGGGGGTGAGGCCGTCCCACCTTCTCCCCCAAAGAGGCTTCCCCCTTGCAACAAAGGGGGTGGGGGTTGGCACCAAGGGGGGATGGGGTGCAACAAAGGGGGGGGGGGGGTTGGCACCATAGGGGTGGCATCAAGGGGGGGGAGCCTTGCAACATTATGCAATTGCTCTGCACTCTGGCATTTTGCGCTCATGCTACTGAGCCTCATCGTTTTTTTTATTCAACAAATATACAATACCTTCAACATAAAAATTACTTAGTAAAGCAAATTAATGTATAAAATAAAATGTGAATACTGACAATGATTGAAGCTATTCTAGCAGTTGAACTAAGGAACTCTTTTTAAAAGATGGCAACAAACTTCTTTGATATTCCACAACTTGCAGGAGTTGTTGTCTTTGTTCTTCATCTGTTGTGATGCAATTTGCGAAATCTTCAATTAATTGTACTCCACGCTTGGCCGCATCATTAACAACCTTAACACTGTGTACAAAATTGGAGATTTTAATAAAATATGTGTCCTCTTTCCATGTTTTAACAGGTTTATTTAATTAACCGTTTAATGGCCGGTACCATATCTGATTGACGTAAAATTTGCAACTTGCATCAATTAATGGTTACAACTATTTTTGTACAAAAATATTGAAATTATAATATTTTTTTTAAATTTTGATATATTTTTATGATGTTCCCAAAATGGGAACGTTGGCATGTTCGGTCATAAGATTTATTAGGCTATACTCTATAAGGATTATGATAAACCAATATAAAGCTGATGTAAAATGTTTATTTCAATGTAGAAAATTATATTTGAGTAAGTAAACTGAAACATTTTTTTTTCGCAGAAGATAAGAAAAATCAAGTTTGATGTATATATTAGTGGTGGACCGGATGTCAGTTTTTCAACATCTGTGGATGCGGATTTTTAATTGCAATATCCGCGGATGCGGATGCGGATATTTAGTTAATATATCAATATAATATAGAATTATGAATATATGACATAATTTTTCAAATTTCGTGATATTACTAATTCTAAGTGATCAAAATGTTATAGCAAGTTGTTTGCATATAAAATTTAATTAACTACGCCAAGTGCTCAAAATGTTCTCCGGCGGCATGAATGCACTTTTGAATGCGTCGACTAAGCCTGGCCTTGTTTTATCAAAGGCCTTCGAATGGCGAAGCCTATGGACCGAACATAGTCTAGTCACTCACTAGCTTGCTTCGGACTTAGCCTACGCACTCATTCCACGATACAAACTCTACAGCATTCAACTTTATTCAGTTCAGCAAAAGAACCCATGTTGCATAAACGTTTGACACTGGAGCAACGAAGAAGTGTTCTGAAATGGTATTGGAAATTTGAGAATGTGTCCAATGTCCAGCGGCAATGGATCCTGGAATTTGGTACAAAGACACCGACACGTCTCGCCATTACAAGCATCCGTGACAAGTTTGAGACAGAGGGATCTGCTCAAGATATGCACAAGCGAAGATCTGGACGACGCAAATCAAGTGCGAGTGATGAAAACTCCGTTTTAGTGTTGCAGAAATTTAATCGATCACCACCGAAATCAGTTAGGCAATGCGCCGTGAGACCGGAATCTGTAAATCAGGTGTTCACCGGATTTTAAAGTCGGCAAAATGGAAAAGCTACATTCCAAGTCTGTTACACGCCATGACTGAAGATGACCCTGATCGCAGACTCGAATTTTGTGAATGGTTTCAGTCAATGGAAGCCGAAGACGTACAGTTTGCCAACAAAATCGTGTGGTCTGATGAAGCTACCTTCAAGCTGAATGGCACAGTAAATCGACACAACTGCAGGTACTGGTCACTTGATAATCCACATGTTTATGTGGATAAACATGTTAATTTACAGGGATTAACAGCATGGTGTGGTTTACCATCCAGGGGTTTGGTTGGACCATTTTTCTTTAATGAGGAAGCGTTGAGTATCCTCCACGTTCACCGGACTTGACTCCACTTGATTTTTACTTGTGGGGCTACCTGAAGGATGCAGTTTATGGTACAAGACCTGCAACACTCGAACACCTTAAGGATGCAATTAGGGAAAAGTGCGGGACCATCACAGCATCCACATTAGTCCATGTGTGCGAATCAGTTAGTAGACGCATTCAAAAGTGCATTCATGCCGCCGGAGAACATTTTGAGCACTTGGTGTAGTTAATTAAATTTTATATGCAAACAACTCGCTATAACATTTTGATCACTTAGATTACTAATTTACCTTTCATTGGCAATTGCTATAACAATATATTGTTTGGTTTTTTTTAAATTATAAAATATATGATGCTATAAAGAGTATATAATTTTTTTGGGACACCCTGTAAATATACGAAACTAAAACAGCATTTTATTCGTAATTTCAAGTTCAAATAAAATAATTTCTTATGATATATTGCACTACAGTCTTTATGCAACGTTTTCTAGCATTTTATGCATTGTAATCTTGTATTCTTTTGGCAAACCGTACATCTACCTTCATTACATGATTCTAAAAAGTTATTTATGCCATCATATAGCGCTGTCTCACAAGGTGGCGCAGACGGGCCTCCTTGTCTGCGTTGTTCTTGTTGAACTTTTATAAGTGTTCTTGCAACTTCCTGTCTCAACTGAAGGTGAGAAAGAGTTGTGGAGCTATTTACATGTTGGTAGAACTGGAATGCAGCAACAACGGATATATTCAAAATATGAGAAAATAGATTCCACCACCACTCTTTAGAGCGTAAGCGTGGCCTGTATGAAAACAGCATCCGATCCAGTACATCAACTCCTCCCATTCCTTTGTTGTACATATTGATGAGGAATGGTTGAGTTACAACCTTTTTTTTCACTTGCTTTACTCTCCTCTCCACTTTCTGCACTGGGCTTACCCCCATAGTAGCTACTAGCGATTGTTACACTAGAATTAGCATTCCATCGAGCACACAAAACAACTCCATCTGATCTAAAATTATAAAAGCCTCTCTCTTTTTTCTTCACTTCCTTTTGTGTCACTAAAGGGCAGTGGCTCGTCCGATTATCTCTTATCGTTCCACAAGCTCGTATATTCTTCGAGGCCAAATCAACTAATAACTTGTGGCTTTTAAAAAAGTTATCGAAGAACAATACATGTTCATTGCTATTTTTTACTAGGTAGAGCATCTCAGTGACAACGTGATATCCTAGAGGAAGGTTTGTATCGCCTTCTTTTCCACAATATATGGAAAAGTTATAAAGATATCCATCAGCCCCACAAAGAATCCACATTTTTATCCAAATCTGATGGGTTTATTTTTTATAAACTGTTTTAAGCTGTGATGTCCATAGTAGGGTATCATTGATTCATCTATGCTGAGGAGTTCATGGAAAATCCCGTATTGCTGACAGTTTCTTCGAAGTCGAGAAGTGGTAGCACTTTTGCCATTTTCGATTCACCTAAGTTAGTTATATCAGCTAAATGAATATATCTCTTTACCGACCGAAACCTCTCTCTGCTCAGTTTTGGCGAATATTGGAGCCTTCACATCATCACTTGTCGACCAATAGTCATTTTCGGAGGGAAGACAGTGATAGCCACTGAGAAGCAATAAACCTAAGAACATTCGGATCTCCTCTTTCTCTAAATGAAAATTCTTATCATTTTTATCTCTCACAGCATAGAAATTTATTTATGTTATAAGGGTCAACATGTCGTGAGTAAAAAATGAACTAAAGATTTCAAACAGATCCTTACCAGCATTACTTTCACCTGCTTTCAAAGGAATTGAAAAGGGATAGCTTTTCATTCCTTCTCCACCTCTGGCTTACTTCTTTACTGATATTTTCTTCCTCATCGTTATCATCTGCATGAACTTCTCCACAAACTTCACTTGGTAAACAATCTTGATCAAGAGCGTCATCGCCGGCTTCTTCATCACTGTCTTCTGGTTTGTTACTGGCAGCAGGTGGCAGAACTACAATATCTGTTACTCCCTCAGTTCTTGTTTACCACATATTCAGTCGCACTTTGAAGAAATCGGAAGGGAGTCACTGAACCCGTCGACCTGAAAAAATAAAATATATGATATGTGTGTGTGTGTATGTAATAGAGAGCGTCTTCAACACAATCACGCGCGCACACACGCACACACACACACACATATATATATATATATATATGTATATATATTAGTGATGGGACGATGCATCGCAATCGCAATCGCGATACAATCGCACATTTTTTACAATCGCAATCGCAATTGCAATCGCATTTAATGAGTGCGATTGTTGCGATTGTGAACAAAAGATTTAAATCTCTACAAAAGTTGCTATGAAAGCTGCTCTTTCATGCGTACTTAAAGGAAAGTTTAGCTAACAACAATACGGAATAATAAATAAATAATAAATAAGTCAAAAACAGAAATGAAAACGGGTTGCGAATTAGTTGAAAACAGAAAAAAAAATTGGTTTAATAATAACAATAAGTACACCTCTTTATTTGCTCTATGTAAAATTGGAATGTTAAAAAATCAAGCTAACCCTATGGGCCTATATTCTTTTTCAGAATACGCATTACTGGAAGAAACCAGCCATGGTAAATATGACGTCAGAGTTGAAACGCGAGTGGGCATTGTTTGAGCCTGTCTCGGCAGTGTGCTTCAGACAGTGTTGGAGTGAGGTTGTCTGAGGTTGTCGAATCTTTTGTGGCTTTGTGCACATTCTTTCGGGTTTAAATTAGCAACATTATTTGATCACCATGAGTGCCGTTTGGAAATATTTTGAAAAAGTATCTAGCAATTCTGAATTAGCAAAGTGTTTATTGTGTAATAAAAACTAAAACTATCATCGCGAAAAGGACGTAATACCACAAATTTGAAGAATCATTTACGGTCAATGCACTCTGAAGAGTATAAAGAATTAATTGCTATTGAAAATGAAGAAGTAACTGAAAAGGACCAATTGAAAAAAGTGCAAACTCAGACACCTTTGCAAAAAACTAAGTGTGAAGTTAAAACTAAAAATCAAACTCTGTTTAGTTGTCTTGAAAAAAAGAAAATATGGGATGTTAATGACCCAAAATCGAAAAAGGTAGACTATCGAATTGCAGAAATGCTCATTATGGACGACTTGCCTTTCAGTCATGTCGAAGATATAGGTTTCATGAGGTTCATGAACGATACTTCTCCGCAATACAAACTAAAAACAAGAAAATTCTACACTAATCTTACGTGTAATGAGATTTATGCCGCTGTGTCAGGTAGAGTTAAAGAAATGTTGCTGCAACTACGTGATGTGAAGATGTCTTTCACTACCGATGCTTGGTCGGATACATCTGCAGGTGTTTCTTTACTCTCTTTAACATGTCACGCAATTACCAGTAACTTTGAAAGGATAGAATTAGTCCTAGGAGTTCAACGTCTTGATGAGCGGCACACAGGCGAATATATTTCTAAAACTTTTGATGCGATGCTTGTTAAGTGGGACATAAGTCAATCTTCCGTCCAAGCTGTAATGAGAGATTCAGGGGCTAACATGAAAAAAGCCTTGTTTCTATCAGGAATTAAAAATCTAGACTGTACTGCCCACAAGTTACAACTAATTGTCAAATCTGGATTAGAATCACAAAAAGCAGTAATAGAGCTAATTTCAAAATTGAGATCGATTGGGACACACTTCCATCACTCAACAATGTCGCAAGATGAGCTAAAGAAAATTCA
Organism: Bathynomus jamesi; assembly: GCA_023014485.1. Classification (NCBI taxonomy): domain Eukaryota; kingdom Metazoa; phylum Arthropoda; class Malacostraca; order Isopoda; family Cirolanidae; genus Bathynomus; species Bathynomus jamesi. The sequence goes on along the minus strand of JAJOZX010000331.1, from coordinate 819,067 downwards.
AGAGCGCTTAAATAAACCCAAACTCTCAGTTGTTCGCGACGTCCCAACAAGATGGAACAGTACGTTTCATATGATGGGAGGGTTATCGACTTTAAAGAACCTCTGAGCTTGTTCTGTGCCGACAATTCTAAAATTCAGCACCTAACAAAGTCGGATTTTGACCTCCTCGCCAAATGTGTGCGCATTCTGAAACCTTTTGACGAGATAACAAAACAATTAAGTGACTATTCTGCTTCAATATCAGAGGTTATTCCTTTGATCGCATCATTAAAACATACTCTGAAAGAAACATCACCCGAAGAAGATCATGGTGTTAAAACCATGATAGATACGATGCGTTCAGAGCTTGACAGGAGGTTTGAAGGATTAGAAGGCAATGATAATTATTCTCTTGCAACCTACCTCGATCCAAAATTCAAGAGCAAATTCTTCAGTCCAATAGATGTGATGCGAATAAAAAATCGTCTAGGCGTCCTATGTGATGAACTAACTTCACAACCAGCAGCAAAAAAACCGCGGATAGAGCTGGTGACGCCAGTAATTGAAGCTGGACCTTCCTCACAGACTGAACCAGGAGCTACATCGATACATATGTCACTGACTGTTTTACTGGCCTCAAGTAGTGACGAAGAGAGCGAGTCAGAAATAAGCAAGACGTCTAAGGATATCATCGAGTGCTACCACAAAGAAAAGAGGATCGGGCAAGGAGATAATTCTCTGTTGTGGTGGAACGCCAATCAATCAAAATATCACCACCTTAGAATGTTAGCGAGATCCTATCTCTCTTGTCCTCCAACAAGTGTTCCAAGTGAACGTTTATTCAGTGGAGCAGCAATCATCTACGATGAAAAACGGAATCGCTTACATGGTGAGACGGCGGAGAAACTGCTGTTTTTAAAATATTGTCTACCATGTATACAGTTCAAATATTAAAAAAATAATAAGAAAACAGTAAAATCACTTTCTAAAAGGGAGGAGGTTGGGGAAAGTGGTTGGTGGGGTGCATAACGCGTTGGGTCCTCGTTCCCGCATCCTGGAAACGCACATTATGATCATGTGTGGCTGAAACGCGTTTAGGTATATTGTCTCTCATTTCTTAGTTGATAAAGTAATGAAGGATTCAGTACCAGTATCAAAAAAATCACGGATGGAGTTGGTGAAGCCATTGGTTGAAACTGGACTTTCCTCACAGACTGAAGCAGGAGCTACATCAATACTTAACTCCCTGACTGAGGTAGGTAACGCGTTTAGGTATATTTAAAGCATAAATGAGCGTTATGTGAGGCTAAAGCTAAAACATCGCAATCGCAATCGCGCGCTTTTCAAATTCTGACAATCGCAATCGCAACAGCGATTGTATGAAATATGACAATCGTCCCATCACTAATATATATATATATATATATATATATATATATAGATGTATATATATGTGTGTGTGTGTGTGTGTGTGTGTGTGTGTGTGTATATATATATAAAAGAATAATGAGATCATATTCAAAGAAAGGCACTTACCCATAAAATTATGTAGAATCCATCAATCTGTTATCTGTTCACACTACGAAGCACTAAATGCACTGATTAGTCTAAGACTATAGGTTACCCGCCGAATTTATATACACTTCTGAAAAAACAGGTTGAAACATGATGAACTTTGTTTTATGGTGTCGTGCCAAAATGTTGGAAAACCGCGTGTAATCATTGCCAACATTCCTATTTTGGGAACAATAATCGATAGTCATTTTTTCAAATATATTTATCAATTTATATCACCAAAAATTTTTTTAGGAGAAATTTGTATTATTTAATATGCATATTTTGCAAAAAAATATTATTTATTGTAATAAGGCAAATACTTAGGAGTTTATAAAGCATGTGAAGGTCACTATAGAAAGTCAAATCATTGATTCCTACATCCAACGCTTTTGGTGCTTTGAGCCATGGTTGGATATATAAAGCAGTGAATAACTCCTTTAAGTGCTTCACATATTCTTCAGAATAATCCATTTGTTTGCTGAATGCCAGCATTTTAGCAGAATAGAGAATAGTTGCCATCCAGCGAGCATTATGAATTGCTCCCGGACGGAGCCAACGAACTCCGTTATATGGTATATGTCCAAGAATTTGGAGAACAACTTCTGCGCATTCTCTATAATCATTCCTGAGAAATATGTTTCTGATATCTGTGTCACTTAACATCTTCAAAACTTGGGTTACTCGTTGCATCTTTGATTTCGTCTGTCTATTTGTAATTTTCAAAGTTGTATAAAGTTTTGTGACGTCTAATGTCTTCCATTTATCTCGAAACTGTTTAAATAACACATTTTCTGGGTCTGTGGTTGTGCCAAATATTTGAGTACAGTGGCCAAGACTCGTAAATATGATGCCTACATGCAAGCCACATTACCTTCCTTTCTCGGAACCCTTCTAAAATGATGCAGGCTCCATTTATCCAACCTGTATTAGACGCTGTTGTATCAAAAACCAGTGCACAAATGTTTTGGTTCAAGTTCCAATCTTTTGCAGCATTAAATGTGGCGTTTGCTTGCATTTTACCAGAGGAATCCGGAATAGTTGGTATAGCAAGAACTTTTCCCGCAAGTGCTGAAGGGATCCCTGACGCAATTATTGCTAGCCTTTCTCCCGTTTCCCCACTGTTATCAGAAACGAGCTTCCCATCCCAGTGTAGAGCACAATGTTCAGATGGTATAAACTTTTCTTTGACCATTTTGGCTGTTTCAGTTCTGCTTTTTGTTCCTTGTCTTGCATCGTTGATTTTGATAAAGTGATATCGCTCAGGTCTTTATCGCACTGACTTGCATTAACAGCAGCAAACCCTGTTCTTTGGCGAACAGAAAGGTTAAGACGATCTGCCATATTTGAAACAATAGGATTGATTCTGTACAATATTTTTTCTTTTGCATGAAGATTTTGAAGGAGGAGGTATGATATATAATCCTCATCTCTAGCATATGATGTACTTGGAATAGGATTTGGTTCATTAGGAATCACTATTTCTCCTTCAATATCTGTTTTGAAGGTCATGCTGAGTTTTTCCTGTCTCTCCAATTCCTTCTCTTTAAGAAATTTTTCACGTTCCACTCTTTTCACCTGACTCTCAAACTTGTTTTGATAGCTTTTGTCTCTTGATCCTAAGCAAAGCTTCTTGGGTCCTTTTTGGTCTATTAGAAACTCTATATCTTGCTGCTTTGTTACCGAAGTTCTTAATGGATCTTTTTTTATTATTTCTATGGCATTTTGGGAACAAATATCAAATAACTCCTTCAATTCCTTCAGAAAAGATGGTCTCTTCTTATTTATTCTTTCTTCCTGTGTTTTGTTTTTCGAGAAGTATTCATATTGCTTTATCAATGGTTCTACTTTTTTTTCTCAGATAGCGCTTTTTGAAGTATCTTGGCATGTGATACCGGCCCAGTCCAAAATTTTTTAACTTTTCTTAGTACTTCTTGGATCACACATGACTGTGATTTCTTTTTCATAGGTTCTCTTGATAAAAATAGATAATGACTAAGACGTTACCATTAGATGGCAAAAGAGACCCTTTCTGAGGTTCCAAATTGTGAATTAAGTTTATGAGAAGCCAATCTTCTGACTTATCCGTGGTACGAGTTTCAACTTTTGCACAAGCCATTTTAGTCTAACCAATCTAATCTGAAATTTGTATCATAATCATATCATAATCATAAATCTGAAAATAAACAGAAGTACAGTTAGTACACACACATATTTGCAGTATACGGCTTTTATACGGTTTAGGGTCAGAAATGAAGAAAATGTTAAAAATGAAAATGTTTGCCTTTTAATTTTCTATTTTGTCCCAAAAACATAGTAAATTAGGTATCAATCGATAGCTATTTTAATTTTCTATCCAAAAATGTACATAGTCTAAGGTTACAATAAAATTCAAGAAATTTATAACCGAAAGACTTCCGAAAATCGACATTTTTTGATAAAGAAAAGGGGAAAATTGGTTTTGTAGTCCTTGGGGGTTCGAATTTTACATCAAATGGAAAATAATTGCTATTTTTTTACTTAGAAAAACAGGCATAATGATATTAGGAGATTGGACCTGGAAAAAAAGAAGTTGGTCAAAAATGGGACACCCTAATGACAAAGCGTCTAACTGGAAAAGTGTAACTGGATGCGTGCCTCACGGATCAGTTCTGGGACCAGTTCTTTTTATTATTTATATCAATAACATCGACTTGGGAATTAACAGTATAATTTCAAAATTTGCGGATGGTACCAAACTAGAGGGACGAAGAAAATCAGCGGCAAAACGTTTGCAGATGTAAGAAGATATTAATAAATTACTCGAGTGTGGGGGGAAAATTTGGCAAATGAACTTGAATATAGATAAATGTAAAACGTTGAATAATAGTAGAAACAATGTTAAAGAAAAGTCTTTTATGCGCCAGAAGACGCTAACAAGTGTTACGGAAGAGAAAGATTTAGGTATCATTGTTGCCAACACTCTTAAACCGAGTAAGTAATGTATCGAAGCGGTCAGGAAAGCACATAGAATCTTAGGATTTATTGGTAGATCTTTTGAATTTAAGTCGGAGAAAATAATTATATAAAGCAATTATATAATTCCTTACTACCCCGCCACCTGGAATACTGCGTTCAATTCTGGTTCCCATATTTACGACAGGACATAGACAATGGAGGGAGTGCAGCGACGGGCTACTAAGATGATTCCTAGACTTAGAAACAAATCATACGTTGTCCGTTTAGAAACGTTAAATTTATTCTTACTTGCATAAAGGCGTTTCAGAGGAGATTTAATCCAGATATTTAAAATAGTTGAAGGTTTTCATAATGTCGACGCCAAAAAATATTTCACCTTGAGAAATGCAGATAGAACTCGCGGTAATGGTTTTTAAATTAGTCGGTAAACATTTTAATTCTAATGAAGCTAAACATTTTTTCTTCAGTCGTACAGTTAATTTGTGGAATGGATTGTCAGTCAGCGTAGTTCAAAGTAATTCGATCGAATCCTTTAAAAAGAAACTAGATGTTTATCCTGCCTTAACCCCCCTACCCCCAGTTGGAAGAATTTGTTAACACGTAGAAGTATTGTAGAATTTTCACTTGGATTCCCTCCTCTGTACTTTAAAATTTTCACTTCATCTTTAAATTTCTTTCTTCCCTTCAACCTCTTTTCTCTGTTTTGCTTTGAAACTTTCACTTGTCTTTAAATTTTCTTACTTCTTTTAACCTTCCTTCTTAAACAGATAGCCTCGTAGGGACCAGCCAGCCTGTTGCTGTTTGGTGTCCTTTGTACTTCTTTGTATCCTTTTGAAGATTTCAACTTTGAGCCCTGTGACGTTCTTGAGGTTCTTTGGAAGCTGGTTAAAAGGGCTTGGCCCCCTGGCAATCTAGCTATTTTCCTTCACTGTTGAAGCTGTTCCTTGTAGGGCCTTTAGTTTGCGAACACTGCACATTCTGCCTTTCCTATTCTCCAGTGTTGTTTGGATGGTAACTGGGTTTAGTTTGAGGTTTGGTACCAGGTTTTCGATCATTTTCCATATGTAAATTATAGTGTATATCTCTTCTTCTTTCAAGGGAATACAGATTTAGTTTAAGTAGTCTTCCTAGTAGTTGATTTTTTTTTTGCAGCCATCAGTCTTGACTGTGGAATTTCTTTGAATTTCTTCTAGTTTATTAATTTCTTCATTTTTATACGGGGACGTCAAGACTGAGCAGTATTCAAGTTTTTTTATGATTAGTGTTTTCAGCAGGGGAATCATTACTTTCTTGTCCCTCCTTTTAAAGAAGTACCTGTCCTCCCCCCCGACTCTTTTTCGCTTTGTTTATCGCTTTCTGATTTTGTGTCTCAAATTTCGCATCGCCGGTCATTATAGCCCCCAAATCTATCGCTTTCTCTCAATTTCCTGTCTATCTGGGGCATAGTATACTGTCTGTTCAAGTTCCACATTTCTTCCATAACTCAAGAGCTGAAATTTCTCGATATTAAATTTCATGTTGTTGTCTTCTGACCATCTGTATATTCTGTTCGTGTTCCTCTGTTGGGTCTCCACCTCTTTTGCATCACTGATTTTTCTCCTGACCTTTGTATCGTCTGCAAAGGATGTTACTATACTGTTGTTGGTTATTTCATTGCTTATATCTGTTAGCAAGATAACGAATAGGAGTGGGGCCATTACTGTTCCTTGTGGTACTGAGTTGTGCACTTCCGATTCTGATGATGATATACCTTGAATTTTTACAACTTGCTGACGTTCTCTGAGGATATTGTAGATCCATTTTCCAACTTTGCCTGTTATTCCCATATGTTTCAGTTTGTGTGCTATTATACCATGATCACATCTGTTCTGTCGAACGCTTTATCAAAATTGCTTTCAAGTGCGTCTAGGATATTGTTATCGTGCTCTACTAATTGTGATAGGCATGAGCTTCCTGATCGGAATCCGTGCTGGTTCTAATTGAATCTTTCCGGTGTCTCCAAGAATCCATAGATTTCCTCTCTAACTATTCTTTCAAATACGTTGGTTAGATGGGACGTCAGTAACACCGATCCATAGTTCTTTGCTTGAGGTCTATCCCTCCTTTATATATAGGGACAATGTTTGCTGTTTTCAGGATGCTCAGTATTTTCCCAGTGTCCACGAATCTTCTCCATATCCAGTAAAGGGGTGTAGCTATTTCATTTTTACAGTTTTTAATCAATAACGTGTTCCATTTGTCCGGACCTGCAGCTAAATGTGATTTCATTTGTCCTATAGCTCGCGCTATATCTTCTGGGGTAAAATCAAAGTTTGTTACATATTCTTCTTGTAATTTCCCTTCAAAGATTGCATCTCTGTCAAGTACCGCTATGTCACTTTTTGGTGTACTTAAAACTGATTCCTACTAGGCTCTCAATGTTTCAGATATTTCTTTTAATTCTTCGGTTAGTTCATTATTTCCTTTCCTTCGGTGCCCGATAGTGGTGCGAGTTTTTGTCCTCCTTTTCACATAGCTATATAAATATTTTGGAGTTTCCTTTATTACTTCTGCCGTATATTCCTCTTCCCTCTCTATAAGGACCTTAATTAGGGCTTGTATTTCCCTATCGATACTCTTCAGTTTTTCTTGCATTACTTCCCTGCTATTCTTTTCTCTCCAATTAATTAACTTCGCCACTACTCTCTTTCTTTTGCAGAATATTGTTCGCTTTTGCCTCTCGAACAAATTCCTCTTTCCTTTTGGCTGTGCCTTCGGGACATATTTTTCTCCGATTTCCATCTAAAGCTCTTTTCCACTCTATCTTGGTCATGTGAGATCTGATCTCTTCCAAATTTATAGTTTGGAAATTTAAGTTAAAAATTTCAAATTTGCTTCTTTCTTCAGTACGAGTATTTTCTTTTAATGCTGTCACCATATTAGTTGCTATCTCGATTATGTTGTGGTCTGAGATAATAGTTGGGGTTATTTTTATATCATCAATCAAGTTGGTGTTATTCTTGAATACCAGATCCAAGCGGTTATTTTTTCTGGTGCTTACTGTTATCTCTTGTGTTAACATAAATTTATTTGTTAGAACCATCAACATTTTGCTTGTTTCTGGTCTTTTCTTATGCCCCCCTTGTCCTGGTATATATATATATATATATATACATATTTCTTCTCACCTCTTTGTATTTTATAAATGGGAAATTAAAACCTCCACAGAATATTATATTTGGGGATGAAGAGCTTTAGGACTTTATATTTCTGATATCAGCAATGGAATCTGAGAATTTTTCAGTTGGACTGTTTGGAGGTCTGTAGATGACTATAACTACCACGTTTAGTTTTTCTATTTTCACTGCTAAAAGTTCCACGAAACTCTTTCATTTACTTATTACCTTCTCTGTCATATGACTCTCATGTACATAAGTAGAACAGACACCTTTACGACTCGCTGTTCTTTCAGCTCTTACTAAGTTGTAACCATTGATATATATTTCTTTCTTATCTATGCAATATTTCCAGTTTTCACAGTTTCCTTGGCAATCTTTAAGAGGTGCTTCTGTAAGGCATGCGATGTCAGCCCTTGTTTCGTCCATAAATCCTTTCAGGTATGAAACTTTGTTTAGCGAGTGGTTCAGTTTTACCCATGGAATATTAGCCAGGCTTCTTGCCAGGAAGCACTTCGGCTCGGGGGTTCCCAGCTGTGTCGACTGCATATGCTCTATGAGGCTTTTCAGCGGTATTGTGTCTGCGATGTCGAAAAACTTTGGTTCCTGATGTGTGTACATGGATTTCTTCTCCTTTCTCCTATTGTCCTTTGAGTTTGTTGGCAGGTGATAGTAGTAGCATCTGTTTTTGTATTTGCAGGTTCCATGACTTGCGTAATTCTTGCAAATGGCAGGGTGGTAAAATTTGCAGCTGTCACCGAATTTACAGTGACCATTATTATAGCGGAATTTGCACATAGTGTGGTGTTCATATATACACTGTCCTCCCTTATACCTGCAGTTATCTTTTACATAATATCTGCATACAGTTTCTTTCCCATTTTTACTCGGGGCCTTTGTTTTTGATGGTTGTTTCAGCTGCTTATTTGGAGATAACTTCAGTCTATTTTCGTGTCTGCCTGCTTATTTTTTACTATTTATGGTAATGTCGGTATTCTTTTTGTTTCTACTTTACTTTTATTCGGTTACTCTTTACTCATCATTTACAATTTTTTCTTTAACCTTTTCCGCATAGTCTGTCTGCTTTATAAAATGAGTTTATTTCGGTCATACAACTAAATTTTACAAAAGTACTTCACTCCATTCAGTTGCTTGGCACCTGTTATGAGAGAGATTTCTTTGTCTTTCCAGTTCAGGGAGTTGAAATCGAAAAGGAGTTGGCAGAGATCACATCTATGATAATTGCCTTTACATCATCTGCTACATTGTTGCAGAAACCACAGTATTATAGAAATTTATTAGCCATTTCTATGTTACTTATATGAGGTAAAAATTTATAAGTGAAATCTGGTTCAAAAGGATAGCGGGAAGGATTTTGACTCAAACTTACATAGCGAGGGCAAGTTTTCTCCGTTACTCCGGAGGATAGGGGATGTGGCGCCTTGTATATTCCCACTGACTGGTGCACGGGAGTGTGGCCGAGGGGGTGTAGTAATGTCTAATTAAAAATTAGAATGTTTTGGTTATAAGAAATTAATAAAGAAGATAATAATATTTAATAAATGTAATTACGATAAATAATGGTTTGTTTATAAAAAAATATAGAAATACGAGTTGGCAACGCCTGAACACAGGCTAGAGGCTGGGTAGGAATGCCCGGCAGTCATCGGACGGCCTTGGGCTTAGTAAGGTGTTTTTGTGTTAAGATGTAATTGTAAATTCAGAATATTATTTCGTCTCTCTCTCCGACTTAAATGTTAACGTTAAATTCCCCCCTCGCATTACCCCGTTTATCTCAGTGTTTTCGGAATAAATAAAAGTCAGTAAAGTGTAATGAAGAGTATAATTAATCCCCTGGTCTCCCATGCCCGGGTTCAAATTATAACGGTCTCCACTCGGTCATACTACCCGTATTTATAAAGTACAGCGAAATAAGTGTAAAGAGAACGATTAATGAGAGAAGAGAAATTGAATAAAGAAAGAGCAAAATAGTACCAAAAGCAAGGTAAGAAAGGTTAAAAAGGCATAATTACTACAGGGGATAGCTGGGGGATAGTCGTAGGAATTGTTTGAGTCTACAGATCGGCAGCTAATTTTCTTCAAATGAAACACTCGGAAAAACGCTTGACAGATTAATTCGCTGTTTCATTTCCTTTTTTTTTTCACACACGCCGTAATTTTACCACTTAAAGAGAAATATCAGTGAGCACTAGATATTCACTCAGATACTGGCACTGCTTAAAATTTATTAACTGAGATTTTTACTATAATACCACTTTTATTCGGACTTCGATTGAAACACATGTTACCGTCACTATATATATATATATACATACATATATATATATATGGGATGAATTTCACAATTAAACACGTGAAATGAATGAATGCTGCAAACCACAAGGAAAAAGAAAACCGATTCCAAGGCCTTTCGTGTATTCAGAGCTACACCTCGTCATTCCCTGACGAGGTGTAGCTCTGAATACACGAAAGGCCTTGGAATCGTTTTCTTTTTCCTTGTGGGTTTGTAGTATATATATATATATATATAATATATATATAATATATATATATATATATATATATATATATATAAGTGGTGTAAATATTCTTTGATTACTCAAGATTTTAATGACGTTTTAATATATGTATCTTTGTTCCCATTCTGGAAATTTTGTTTTGTTTTAATGTATTACTGTTGATAATGTGAAACACTTTATTTGCATCCTATATCAAAGAGTTCATTCTTAAAAACCGAATATACATTTAATTAAATACTTATTTACAGGTAAATTTCAATATACAGATATATATCTATATAATAATAATGACAACGACATGATATCGTTCTGTTCATAACAAGTAATATAAACTAAAGTGAAGCATTTTCCACAGAAAGGATTTAATGAAAGAATAATTAAACAAAGAGATGGAAATTTCATGTCACAAGAAAGAAACATTTCTTGTTTTTTGTCACCTATTTATGAATACATTCATTGTAGATATCTCAATATTGCGTTTGTCTGAATGGGCCACACGATCATTATGCAGTTGGTTTTGTAAATACAAACTAAAATTATTTGGGGGAACAATAATTGTGTTAAAAAAGACAATGCTTTTTCCATCTTTTGTCTTGTATAACTAGATTAAGGAATGCTAACGTATTTCATATTTTATTTCATGATAGGAATAGGTTGTTTAGAGCGGTATATGTTATTAAAAAATTTACGAACCCATTTCACAATGAGATCCTTTGGATGGAGATTAACATAAAAGTAATTACTACGAAAAACTCATTTCAAAGTGAAAAAAATGGTAAAAGGAACAAATTTTGTCTGTTCTCTCAATGAGAGTTTTAATCAAATTAATTCTAAAATTAAATTGAACGTCGTTTAAAAAGTTTGTACTTAAACCAGTACTAGTATGGTTTCATTTGAGGAGAGAGGGAGAATGGGGGAGGGAGGAGGGGAGAATGGGGGAAAGGGGTAGACCTCCCAAATAAAAAATTAAGAAATTAAAAATAAAACATTTAAAAAATACAAAATAAAGAATAAAAAATAAAAAATAAAATTAAAATTAAAAAATTAAAAAATTAAATGTGTGACGTCAAACTATGAATTTTAACGACCACCACTTAAGTAAAATTTGTTAAGGAATATAAGGTAATAGGGATCACCTGATGCAGCACGCTGATGCAGTGCTAAAATAAAGTTTGGGGGTCACCAGTAACACAGACTTAGACGTATAATACTGTACTACTACTAATAATAACAATATAAACTATAGGGGCCCACCATCTCAATGGTAAAATTTTTCAAAGGATATAAGGTACAGGAGTCACCGGTAACACAATGACAATAAAAGTATAGCAAAATGTATAGCATTGTTATTAATTCCCTTTAAATTACGGAAATCTGGATAACTCTCCTGCATTACATAAATTATATTAATTGTGTGGATTACTTAAATATCAGATATGTCATTTAACAATTTGATAAAATTGTAATTAACTATAACCGACTAATTGACGGTACTTTAATGAAACTGTAATTAGCTGTAATAACTTGTTGCGACTTAAATTGTAATTAGAATCGTAATTATAGTTTACCAAAATTAAAATGTATTTAACAATGTACTTAGGATATACTCAGTGTACAACCCCGACATTACGTCGCCACCCAAGAATGTATACTCAGCAAAATTATTATCTTTTGTTATTTATTTTTTCGTTTTAGTTTGGAATCTTTGAAAATTCTGTTTAAATTGTGCTTACCATCAAGGATTCATTAGGTCTACATTTAAAGGAAGAACTACACCTCTAATTGCATTCCCCCAAAATTTAGACTTACGGGTATTTATTTCTTGTATTGTAAACTAAATCATTCCTGCCTGAGCCTTAGACGAAGGAGACCGAACCTCTTACCCTTTGATTCTTGCCTTAGCCCTTGACTGAGGAAGTCGAACTTTCTTCTCCTTAACTCTGACCCTCAGCAGCAGAGTTAGAGGACCTTAGATTTTTTGCACATGGCTATTAACCCAATTTAGTGAGCTTTGGCAGTATCTGTGCCTCTTGTGGTAGTTCTGAATAAAGTTTAATGGAATGAATCAAAACTCGAACTGCAGTACTTTTGCATTTTACATGAGTTCCTAATTTTTTTTGTGTGTTCACACTGTGTCGTAAAGTGCTTCCACAACTCGGATATCCTACGGCTAAAGCCGAGCTCAACTTCGAGTAACACGTAACGTCAGATCGTAATACTCACCGTTTAATGACCCCGAAAGCTTTATTTTTAACACCGAACGCTTTATTTAATATTAAAATTTTCAAAGTAAATTATTCACAAACGCACATTATACACTGAACACCCTGTTTAGTACTAAGACTATAAAAATAAATTATTATTCACCAAATTTTAACACTATACACTTTAAATATGATATATAAAACTTCGAGACTTAAGTTCAACACACATCCGTACCTATAAACTCTGAATAGAAACAAGTCTAAGCAGACAGTCTCAGTCAGCCAAAGGCTTGAAAAGGCTGAAAGTCACAGCCTAAAAGCCAACAGGGATTGCCGTCTCCAGTCATTTATATTCTCATAGACCCAGCCAATCACCCATTCAAATAACCAGATCAAACATGTTCACAGAGAACCGTCTTCGGAAATCCCAGAGGGTTTACATACATTAGTCAAAACAACCACTCGAGGGTTAAGAGAAGATGACTCATTTTTAGAAATCTAAGCAACGGATGACCAGACCAATGTGTTACATACATTATTCAAAAATAAATATTCAATGTTTAAGAGAAAATGAAACGCACAGTCTAAAATCCAATCTAGCATGCGACTTCCAGACAATCACGAGCTTACACGTTTAATAATAATAATAATAATAATGAAAAGAAGAAAAAATAATATTCACCGTTGAACGACTCCAAACGAGCAAATTAATAATTTATGAATAAATACTCTACGTGTAAGTAAGTAAATAACAAAAATATAATAAGGACAGCAACAAATATTAAATTATAAACCATAGATGATTCTTAATTCTACGCATTAGACTGCAACTTCTTTTGGTATTTCTTTTGGTATTTCAGAACTCTTGTTTACGATTGCCAGGTCACTAATCCCTAATTCTTTCCACTCTTCCGCCTAACTTTTAGCTTGTGAAACTAATTCTAATTTTTAGAAAGAAAATTTTTCCAGATATGGCCTCCAACCTACGCGATTGTTCCGTATGGGGTGAAAAGTTTCCTCATTACTTTTTCACCAGTCTCTCTTCTAACCCTTTAGTTAGCAGATTTTGCGTAAACCAACAAGAACTACGAAACGAGGTGATATCGGCGAGAGACGATTTTCGAAGAAGTAGGAGGGAGGCGACTGCGTTGAGAGAGAAATTTAATGCTTTGGCAGCTAGGTTTAATTCACTGCAGGATTTTGTTTCGGAGAGTTTGAGCACGAGCTCTCAGAGAGGGCGAAGATCGCGCGAAGACCGCAAAACGAATCCCCAACCAGTCATCATTCTTTCTTCCCTTTCCCCTTCGGGGGATCGACCGTTTGAGCCAGTTCAAAATGGGACCCGACCTAGTCAGCATAAGCCTGGTTCAACAGTAGTTACAAATAATAGATTTTTCTGTCTTATAGCCAGAGCAGAATGACACGCAAGAGATTAGACTAGTTGGCGATTCCATTATTCGAGGGCAATTACAGGAGTTCTGCGGCAAGAAACCAACTCGGAGAAGGAGGTACTGCGTTCCGGGAGCCCGTGTTGACGACAGCATGGACTCCATAGATGAGTTTGGTAAAGATGCTGATAATAGTACGATATTTATGGTGTATGTTGGGATAACGATGTTAAGAGTTCCAGGTCAGAGGAGATAATAAAGAAATACAAGCGGCTGGTGCTGACTCTAAAAGACAGGACTAATAAATTATTTTGTTCAGGAATTCTCCCTAGAATAGCAGGATCCGACGATTTTTTCAGTAGAGCTAACTACATGAAAAATATTCTTAAGTCCTTTTGCCAACAGGAAAATGTTGATTTCGTCGATCTGCAGAGTCATTTTTCTAATTAAAAAGGATTTATTTTTGCGTGATGGCCTTCACCTAAATTGCGTGGGAGCAGCTCGTCTTGGTAAAATATTGCATGGTTCTGCGATGGCTTTTCAGGCAAAAAACGGCACAACTCCTACGAAAGCGACCAGCCTAACTTAAATTTTCCTTACAGTAAAAGACTGTCTCCACAAAGAACCTAGGATTCTACCGTGGTACTCGATAAGGGTATTTTATATTACTGCTCGAAATTTAAGATTTATATTTGAACTATTAAGTATTGTTCTTGACCAAAAATTTGAAGTTGCAGCAATTACCGAATCCTTGTTAAATACAGAGAGTAGAGATTTTCTCGGAGAATATCATATTCCTGGTTGTGAGATATATAACAATGCTAGAATATAAAGATATTTATGAGCAAACATGTACGTGGTACAGTACTATACATTCAGTTACACTTAAAACCGATAATTTAAAAAACTGTAGAAATTGGTGATATAAATGTGATGTTTCTTGAAATTAAAGGCAGCTTAAAAAAATTAATTAATTATAGGTTTAGTATATAGGCTTCCCTCTCAGAGTGTCGATTGTGATAAAAGACTTCAGGAACTAATTTTTTATATAGGTAGCGAACATGATGCGATAATTGTGGGAAATCATAATATAGCTTGCAGGAAGTGGGGTGGCCCTTTACAGTTTAATTCCGGTCGTCGACTGTACCAGGGCTTGCTTGAACGTTCACTTTTTCAAATAGTCAAGGAACCTACAAGAGAACGCAATATTCGAGATTTAGTTTCAAGTACATACCTGGACTTAATTGACAATATCTCTGTGGGAGAATACTTCTCCACCAGTGATCATAGGCAAATAACATTTGAAATTAAAATTAATGTTCAGAATTTCGAGAGTCTGGAATTCATTTTGGATTTTAAAAGAACTAGATTTCGTGACATGAAACTGCAACTTTCGACCCATAATTGAGATGAGGCTTTTTCGTACGATGACATTAATGGCACATGGATTTCGCTTTTTAATTATTTTAAACATTTAGAATCAAGTAATATCCCATTACGTAAAAAGAGACTGACGAAGTCTGTTAAACCTAAATGGGGGAATGCTGAAATTAACAGTAGCTTAACCTTAAAAAGGATCACGAATGAGAACCAGCCATTTTTTTCGCGTTCATTCATGACATTAGGAAAATTGCTGTCTTTAATCATTGTTCTTATTTGTGGACCGTCAAAAATTCCCGCCTTGATTTTTTCATAACTTAAACTTGGAAATTTTGAAGTTATGTATTTGAAACACTCGCCGTTCGTATCTAAAGCTTTTACATATTGTTTAATGAGGCCTAGTTTTATATGTAGAGGAGGAAATATGATTTTATCTCTGCTCACTAAAGGTGGATTAATTACGTTTTTTTCTCCGACAGTAAGTGATGTTCGTGCTGGCCAGATTTGTTTGAAATAATGTTCTTCCTTGGCTCTGCTCTCCCATAAGCAAAGGAAGCAGGGATATTTAGTATACCCTCCTTGTTGTCCTAGCAGAAAATTAACCATTTTTAAGTCAACACATATGATCCACTCGTGCTCCCTATATTTGATAAGATTTAAAACCTTTTCTATATGTTCATACTTTTCTTTTAATTTTGTTGAGTGCCCAATCGGTATCGAGCCGTATAGATTGCCATTATGCAACAACACACACTTAAGACTTCTTTTCGAACTGTCTAAAAACAAGCGCCAATCATTTGCATCGTAAGACTCAACCCCCATCTTCTTTAACAAACCAACTATGTCGCAGCAATATACTAAACTATCCTCTGTTCTAAAATATTTAACAAGTTCTTCTTCTCTTTTTCTGTAAAATGAAATGTATGTGTTTGAAGTAAGCAAGTTTTTCTCTTTAAGTCTTGAAGCTAAAATTTCCGCAGCCTTTTTTGGCAAATTTAGATCCCTTACAAGATCATTCAACTCGGCCTGGTTAAACTTTTGCGGATCGTTTTGACTTTCAAATAAGCTGGGGTCAAAATCGGTGTCTGACTCCTCAAAGTGCATAACAATATTTTCAGGAACATCTTCAACTAATTCTTGAGTTGGCAGACCCTTAAATTTTGGAATGGGGATCTCATTTGAATGTAGCACAGGTCGTATCGCGGTGTCGAAATTTGGGTACTCGATACAATGTTTATTTTTCTTAGTGAAGCCCGAAGTCTTGACAAAGCAAAGGTAGCAATCGGTCTCGTGGTTAGTAGGCTCTCGCCACACCTGATATGGAAAAAAAATTGTAAAGCGTTAACAAAAGCGACGAGAGACTTGTTTTTATGAATTTTATCAAAAGTTATCACCCAAACATTTAACATTTCTATGTGTTTCAACCTTATGCAATATTTGAGATTCTTATAAACATTTTCTGTAAATTTTTGTTTATCTACCTAAGTTACAATTACATTTAGGTAAGTTACAGTATACTAGTGATTAAATTACGTAGTTTTATGAAATCATAAACTTACCATCGGAACTCCAAAAGGTATTTTTGAATCCGAACCCTTCGTCCAATGTCGCAGTCTTTCAATGCATATAGTGCAGGCTTTATGTGGAGCCCACGATTTATCTTGGTCCCCCAGTTTTATGCCAAAATAAGCTAAGTAAGCTCTTTTTACGAAGTCAGTTATATTTGCTCGTTGATGTGGAAGTGTAAAATTTCCACATATATAACAGAAGGAATCAGGGTTGTTTTTGCATTTGAACTTTCTAGTGCTTGATGACATATTGCTTGATTGTTCTGCCAATTTGTAAAGGTATTTAAAGCCCTTAATTCATATAAATTTAAGAAAATCTGAAATATAAACACAAAAATTAGTTTAAATAGGTACTTATTATGAAATAGGTACTTACAATCTATGAAATTAAACTAGAAACACGGATGAGTAGGTACAATACAAATTACGTCTAATTAAATCAACTATATTAAATCACGATGACAAAATTACTCACTAAATCATATGCCAATTCAAAATTATGTTAATGCCCAAACTTAATTAACTAACTCAACTGACTGACTGACTGATTGAATTGACTGATTAACTCTGGAAACGAGTCGCTTTTATATATTTTAGTTGTCCCTCTAGAATACTCTATAGAGAACAGGAACGCTTGAGAAAATTTTAGAATTCTATGATATTTTTAGCTTAATTTACTAATATTAAAATGGGTTAAAAATGACAAAATTAAAAATATTTTTAGGGTGTTACATATAAAAATATACATAATACAACAATACCATAACAATAGGTACAAATACCTAGATAAAAACCTAGTTGCATAATGTGTAACTGCAAAAAGACTTAGCGAGTATTGAGAAAAAAACCTTTTTATGAATACGACGAAAGAGGAGGGGTGTTGAGCAAAATCAGGACCTGATAGAGCAAAACCGAGTAAAAATTCGTGCTCAGCGCACCCAAATTACCTAGAACTAACTGTCAAATCTAATTCAATAGACAAAAAGTTGAAATTTGTTCCCCAGTGTTATGTTAAGAATAAAGAAGTTGCTTCGCAGATTAGTGGTCCACTCATAAGCGAAAACAACGAACAAATTTACAATGACTTACAAATGATGGAAGTTTTAAATAAAGGATCAATCCCAGAATAGGCACCTGAAATCATTTTTAGGTGCTTAATCTGGGATTGAGGCAAAACACAGGTGCTTAATCTGGGATTGAGGAGAAAAAAATATAAACAGTTTTTAGAGATATAATTTCATTGTTTTTATCAATATTTGAAAAAATCAACTCTAACCTAACCTAACCTAACCTAACCTAACCTATATCTATACCAATTTATGTGGCAAGATAGATTTGCTTCAGATGGATTCAGAAACATTCGGGCTCATATTGCAGGAATTTATAATATCTAAAATTTTTCTTTATTCATTAAACCACTCTAAACCTTTTATAACTTTGCCTTTATTACATTTGTAATAAACTTTGTATAAACAATAAATTTTGTAATCATCAGGTTTTTTTTATTTAATTCCTTGCAAGGTGCCTATTCTGGGATTGAGGTTGAACGCAGGTGCTTCATCTGGGATTGAGGTACATCAGGTGCCTATTCTGGGATTGACCCTAAATAAATTCGTGTTTATTAACGAAAATATGAACAACATTCCCGTTTCCGTAGTCATGCTTAATGATGATAATTTAAAGCTTCACGATTTTACCATTAGTGAAACTGAAGTACTCTTGGACATAGGTAAAGTTAATTCTAAAAAAACTCTAGTCCAAATAAGCTCTACCCTAAAGAAATGAACTGCGCAATAGTCTCTCTTCTCACATATATATTTAATAATAATAATATTAATGATGATAATAAATCGTTACAGTGTGGAAAAGTTCCGTTCGATTGGAAACTTGCAAACATTACGCCAATATTTCAAAAAGAGGACAAATCGCTAACGGGAAATTATTGTCCCATTCGTCTGACCTCAGTAGTTGGAAAGCTTGTGGAGCCGATCGTTCGAGACAAAATAGTTAATCACTTAGAAATTAATAAATTAATCAAAGATTCTCAACATGGCTTTCACCGTAGTCGTTCTTGTCTTACTAATCTTCTCAATTTCTTTAATGATATTGTAAATATATGTGACGAGAGTAAAATAGTTGAGATTATACATTTCGATTTTCAAAAGGCGTTTGATAAAGTGTCCCATAGAAGATTATTAGGTAAACTTTATTTTCATTCTCACGGAATTGATCGTAATCTGTGGCGGATCCAGGGGGTTTTCGGGGGGTTCGATCGAACCCCCCCAAACCAGAACCACTCTAAACCAGAGAGCCCCGCTCCCAAAGCTAACTGACTGAACATACAAGTTATTTTACAAACAACACTAAAAGCATGTAATATACCCTTTTGTTTCATTTGTTTCAGATTCGTAGTCGGCCCAAGTAGTATGATGGCATTTGGGGAGAGGAATTTGAGGTGCTTTGAAACCTGCCCCTGGAGGCCTTCGCCTCCATTATAAGGGGCCTCCCTTCCTTAAGTTCCTAACCCATTTATGGGCCTCACAGGTCTTAATGAACAGCATTTGCCCCTTGAGGGCCCATATATATATATATATATATATATATATATATATATATATAGACGCGCGCGCACACACACACACACACACACACACACACACACCACGAGTGTGTGTGTGTATTATATATATGAAAATTATTTCACGAAAGTAACCCGTGAAAAATATTTATGATGAAAATCTTTCGTCTAATGACATCCTCAGGAACACTTTACTTAGTGTTCCTGAGGGTGTCATTAAACGAAAGCGCTTGAGCACCATTCTGTTTTCTTTCCTTCGTGGATCTTTTCATCATGTATATATAATGTTAATATCCATACCATCAATTTTAAATACGGTATCGATTTACGCAACGGTTTATTTACATATTTACTAAAGCGTCCTACCATCGTGTTTTATCCACGACAAAATATGTAGATCGTGTATCACAGAGAAATACGCAATAAAGGGGAAAACATAAAGAACGATGAACGACATCACGTTTAAAAGATTAGTTGTCCTGACCGAAGCACCCTTAAGCAAATCTAGGACTTCATCTTCACTAGGTTTTCACATCATCTATAGTTTATGTTCTAAAAACTGTTTACATCATTAATTCACCTATGATCCATTTAATATTTGCAAAGTTAGTGTATATATAATATATATATATATATATATATATATATAACGAATAAAGTTTTTGATAATCTTTATGCCTAAAAACATTTTGCTTGCAGAATTGTAGGGGCACTCAGAATATTGCTCTCAAATTAGCGGGTAAGCACCTTAATTCTGATGAAACCAAACGTTTGTCATTCAGGCGTATAGTTAATTTGTGGGGTGGAATGTCACTAACGTATTTCAAAGTAATTCAATCGGATCCTTTTAAAGAGGCCAGCTGCTTACTTTGTCTTAAATCCCCATTAGAAACAGTTATACCACAAAAGAGTATTGTCGAATTTCACTCGGAACTAGGTCTCTTTACTCAAACTTTCGCTTTATCTTTAAAGTTCTCTATTTCCTTCCAAGGTCTCTCCTGTGCTCTGTTTTAAAACTTTCATTTACCTTCTTAATTTTCTTACATCTTTTATCAGAGCTTCCTAAACAAATATTCACGTATAAGCCATCCTGATTGCTGTTGTTTGTCGCCTTTTGTATCCATTGTTATATTACATATTCTTATCATTTGTTTTCGTTTGTGCAATAACCTCAGTAAAATAACGACACTGAAATGAGCTAGAAGATTTCAACACGCGACACATCGGTACATGTAGAGGATTCAACTAAAATTTGATTACGAGAAGATAAGTAGCCATCTTATTCATGTAGACATATCTTAACTTTTCATACTGAGCGAATGTATACCTAACAAGCTCTTCAAACACTTGCAGGAAGAATAAAACCTTGATTATAAAATTATTCAAATAATATTAGCTGTCTTATCGTCATTACTGCTGGATGTGGAAAACATCATGCTTTATTCTGCTCTGTAAGTACTTATTTGATTGACATGTATTGCACAGAGCTATGATGGTGTCTGCAATATTAGCCCTTTCTGCCCCGAATTATTGTTTTGAGCTAAAAAAGTTTTTAACAATTAAAAATGTTAAAATAGGTGTGGACGCGAAACTTTGCTTTAGAAATAATTAATTACACTAGGAGTTATATGGCTCAATTGATGCTATCATGTAATAAGAGACACTAACATAACTTTGGTACGTTGAATGGAACAAATAATAATATTTGGCCTTTGCTAAACACAAGGGTAGACCATACTGCTTCGAACCATTAAAGCAGTTTTGTCGTTTGTTAAACGTAATAGGACATCACACTTTCTGCATTATAAAGGGTGTTTCAAAAGTCTTTACCCTTTTTTTCCCCAAGGACCCTAAGGTGACCATACGTTCAACACCCAAGTGAACATAACTGTCAGAGCGTGCAGAGTGTGCACACACTTCGTGAACACAATCAGAGGCCACGCAAGTCAATATGTCAGGTTCGATGGAGCAATTGAAAACTCGGGTTGCTTGCGCTGCGTTTGGGGCGGCACATCGAGCTTGTGCAGACATGATTCGGAGAATTCGTCAAGCTGATCACAAGCTCAAAGTTCCAGGTTTGGAAAACCCTGTATCTGTGGCGTGGGTGGCACAACGTTTGGATAAGATGCACCAAGTTGGCGGAAAATCAATAAACATTTTATAAAGGTTTGTGTTGAATGTATGGTCACCTTAGGGTCCTTGGGGAAAAAAAGGGTAAAGACTTTTGAAACACCCTTTAGACGAGAATAGCCCTTCATATGGTTTCTGCATCTCTTTTTGGGTTCTAAATGCTTAGGGCAATGTCCAAAAACTACCAGATGTTGCTATACATTTACTTGTTAAATTTAATAGTCATAAGCCACCATTGAATCTAATCTGAGGAAAATACACATACTTTTTGATGATGATGCCATATGGAATCGCTGGCACAGAAAGGGTTAATACTGAGACTAAGTTTACGTCATTAATAAGCTGTGGAAAACCGTGCATTATTAATGACTGGTGTGTACATATACAGCTTTTATTTCCCTTAACTAATATAATGAAGGTTGTTAGAATGAAAAGCAATCTAATACAAAACAAGAAATTTATTATCAGTACAAATACTATACACAGAAAATGGTTAAAAGTGCATGGTAAACAGTGGTACAAAGAATATATAATAAAAAATGTGTAACAGATACATACATAGTTTAAATACGGCTAAGCATTACAAGGGATGCATCTAGCTGATACAGTATCCAAAGGGTACGGTGTCGTAGCTGCCAGGGGTCTGGTGCCGTTTCCTGTAGGTGTTACGACAAACCTTCGTCCCCCTAAGTTCCTTCACACACCCTAATTTCTGTGCCTCTAAAGTTATGAGTCCCCACAGCCACGTACGGTGGTTGGTCATTACCATCTAAGCTCACTAGATCTTTGAGCGATTTAAAGTTAACGATCTGGTGGTTGGTATGGTTAAGCGTGATGCCTTTAGCCTTTGATGTACTTGTACTCATCCTCAACCCTCACACGTACACTAAGTTTTTGGGCCTATTGAAGCAAAAGCATCACCGTATGCGATGTCTCCATACTCATCCTTAATCTCATCAGTCAACTCTCCAAGGATTTCCCCAATAGGAGGCATATATTCACCTGACCTCTCCGTGAATATCACACTATCTGTATCAGCGTACAGAACCCGTCGCCCGAGAGAATGCAGCAGATGCCACAGTTTGATATGTGCGTAGGCTGTCGTGAAACTGGCTACAGGTATGTTTGTGACGCGTGATGTATCTGTAGCCAATTCGGTTCGGTCGTACTTATTACCTACGTGTTACCTACATTCACGATTTCCATGACCTCTTTATCGGGAGCGTTTGCATAATCGCAGACTTCGCTACAACTTTGAGCTAAATGTACATTCCCCTTGTCTGTATTCTGTGCAAATTTTCCCCAAAGACTATTTAGGCACAACTTTGCACTAAAGCGCTTGCCAGGGTTCTTCGCAATTTGGGTGCGGTCAAGCTGTATCCCTTCACGATCATGGTAACTCGTGGGTATCCTGATGCTTCTATTTTATCCTTCAGAAAAGTATTTATACATGGTGTGAAAAGGTTGGGGAGCTTCTGAAACCTCCACACCACATATCTTCAGTATTCTGTACCCGTGACGGAGGGCTAGGGACAGTTCATGACTTGTATATACGCCTCTGATCTTCCTCTGGTTGATCGTGTGATTACAGTACCCATTATTCTCCTCTGCGCACTTCACACACAGAGGGAACATGAGTTTGTGGTCTATAACAACAGGCAAGATCGGCATCCATAAATCGCGAGGTGGGAGGACATCTACGAAAGAGAGGCCAAAGTAGCGCTCACTCAAGTTAGCTGAAAACTCCTCGATGGTAGGCATGGTGGGATCCACTAGTTTTTCAGGTGCACCTACGGGGTACGGATTGTTCTTCATCACGTAGGGCAGGGTTGAGGGAACCTCTCGCCCGCGGACACATTTCAATTCGCCCGCCGATGATATCCTATAAAATTCTAAAAATATATATGAACCAATTTCCTAAGAGCAGTCGATAGATATTTCGGGAGGATTGAAGAAGGCGGGCGCATCGTCATTTTTGGAGTGTGTGTCAGAATGTTTGCACTCACGTTCAGTACATTTCGTTCGCGGGTACGAAACATTCTGACACTCTCCAAAAATGACGATGCGCCCATCTTCAATTTTCCAGATATTTCATAATAATGTTTCAATCAAAAACTATTAATTTACCCAAATTTTGTTCATCGCCATTATTTTCGTTACAAAAATCTAGCCTTAATGAACATGATTTATTTGAAAACGTATCTAGTCGTTATTCGACGTCTCTCATATAAACAGCTGAATTTTTAATGCTTCTGATATCCATACTTAAATGATTCGTTTGAAACGTTTTTGATTGTCGAGTAATAGATTGATAAAGATGCCAAGTAGTGCAATGCAATTATTTTAATAAAATATTTTTTTACAGTAAATATTGCAAATGAAGTTGAAGCAGTATCTCTCTCTTCATTTTTAATACTCACTTATAAATAACTAAATTTAAATTTTTGAAATATTATGATTGGGATATTTCAATTCAATCTTTTAATGAAGATCATCTGGCACCACTGTAATGCTGACAATAATGATGTATAAAAACAAAATAAATAATGACAACCCTTCTCTACAATGACTACTGCTGACAAAAAAAGAAAAGCTATAGGCGAGTGTTGTGTTTTCAATGAAAAATGGACAAATAGTTATTTCTTTGTGGAAGTAAATGGAAGTCCCATATGTCTCATTTGTAGAGAATCGGTTTCTGTTTTGAAAAAATACAATCTTGAGCGTCACTATTTGACCAATCATAAGGAATACGAAAAAATTGAAAGTAATCTACGTTTAGAGAAGTTAGCATATTTGAAAAAATCTTTACATAAACAGCAATCTTTTTCAAAAGGCCAATTCAAGAAAATAAATCCATAATGCAAGCAAGTTATGAAATTTCTGGACTGATTGCAAAGAAGCTGAAGCCACACAATGAAGGCGAATTTGTTAAAGAGTGCATATTTGTTGCAGCACGTAGTTTAGCTCCAGAAAAAGTCAAATTATTTGAAAATGTTAGTTTACCCCGGAGGATAGTATCTGACCGTATCAAAGACATGGCTGATGATATCGAAATTTCTTTGAAACAAGCCGCATCAGAATTTGTGTTTTTTTCGCTAGCTGTAGATGAGACAACAGATAGAACAAATACGGCACAGCTGGCTATATTTATTCGGGGAATAATGCCAAATTTTACAACACGAGAAGATTTGCTTGCTTTAAAATCGATGTATGGAACTACTACCGGTGAAGATATCTTTTCTGAGGTCAAATCAGCAATTAGTGATTTCAATTTATCGTATGAAAAATTGAGCGGTATAGTTACAAACGGTGTGCCATCTATGGTAGGATCTCAAAAAGGGGTTGTTGCTCTAATTAGGAAAGAATTAGAGAACCGTCAACTAGATTCCAAGGCTTTAATAGTGTGCCACTGTCTTATTCACCAAGAAAATTTGTGTGCACAGTCTCTAAGAATGAACAATGTAATGGCAGTTGTAGTAAAATGTATTAACTCTATTAAAAGTAAAGGACTGAACAGTAGGCAATTTAAAGAAATGTTGAAGGACCTTGAAGTGGAATATGGTGATTTATTGTACTAATGTGATGTTCGATGGCTTAGCAAGGGGTGTATGCTCAAGCGTTTTTATGAGCTGAAAGATGAAGTGAAACTTTTCATGGAAATGAAAGGTACCCCCATTTTGAAACTAGAAAACCCAATGTGGTTATGTGATTTAGCGTTTTTGGTTGATATCACTATCCATTTAAATGAGCTAAATTTGAAATTGCAAGGGACTAATCTGCTTATTACCTCTCTTCTGTCAAACATAAAAAGTTTTGAAGTGATGCTACAACTGTTTATAAACCAGTTAAAAAAACTGCATGGTTCACTTTCAAACTTTGAAAGAACAAAATCCCGCATCGAGAGTTGAGTATGCCACAGAGTGTTATAACCTTTTGAATGAATTCAAAAAAAGGTTTCAAGATTTAAAAACTAAAGAAGTCGAATTACGAATATGCGAAACTCCTTTTGATGTGATGCCAGATGAAGCCCCCGATTCCTTGCAATTGGATTTGATACATTTGCAATTGGGCAACACCTTGAAATCTAGATATAATAGTGTATCTATTTTAGAGTTTTATAAATCATATGTATGAACTGAAAGATATCCACATTTGAGGAATCATGCATTGAAAATTGCATCACTGTATTCTACTACATATCGATGTGAACAATTCTTTTCAAAATTGAATTTGGCCAAGAACCGCCTGCGTGCTAAACTAACTGATGGCAATCTAACAAACCAGTTAAGAGTTGCTACATCAGCAGTGCCACCTAATATTTCTGAACTTTCTAAATCAAAGGAATGGCAACCTTCTCATTAGAGTACAAGGTAAGGAATATATTGAAAAATATAACAATTTTTATGTATAGTGGCATTGCAGGTATATACATATAAATTAAAAAAATGTAACAAATATTTTTCTTAATAAAAATTCGCCCGCTACCGATTTTTACACTTGAAATTCGCCCGGGGTACTGAAAAGGTTCCCCACCCCTGTTCTAAAGGCTTGAAAGCATACTCTAAGTACACGTACGTCATTCACACAATAACGCTCACATTCATGAGCTATATTGTAAGGATTAGAGTCATTCAAACTGTTGTAGTAGCTGTCAAGATCTTTACGCTCACTATCACCCATGTTGGTGTAGTTAAATGTGTAAGGGAAATATCCTTTTGAAACTTCGGCGGCTACACCCATGACCTTAGGTAGTTTGGCTAATTTACAAGGTG
The DNA here is from genome assembly GCA_023014485.1 of Bathynomus jamesi. Taxonomy (NCBI): domain Eukaryota; kingdom Metazoa; phylum Arthropoda; class Malacostraca; order Isopoda; family Cirolanidae; genus Bathynomus; species Bathynomus jamesi. Next base: position 792,861 of record JAJOZX010000331.1, on the reverse strand, counting down.
TGAACAGCAGGGTGTCTAAACTGTACATTACCTCTTATTTGCATCTGTATTAGTTTCTTGTCTCTTTTCAAGGGATCACCTGTAAATATTTCAGATGACTCGTGTTCAAGCAGTTCTTTATAAAGGAATTGTGTGTCAAATTTTGCACCGTTATGGGCAAGGATATACACAGTAATTTTTTTTAACTTATCTGCTAACTTGACAATATAGGACACAAAGAGTTTCACGGGACTGTCGTGTGCAATCGTTTTAAAAACGTTTGTACGTTTACCACATTTGTGACACTCATCACACTCTACTTCCATGCACTCATCGCAGATAATCTGGCTTACAGGTAGATGTGGGATAACCTCTTTGGTTTCAGGTTTTATGCAAGTTTCTATATCGTAGTACATGGTTATGCAGGGTTTATTTTTAGGTTTAGCAGCTTTCATATAACATATGCTTTACTCCACCCGCCTTATATTTTTCATGGCATGTAGAGCAGTGAACTTCGTCACAACTATGCCCGAACTCGCAGCTACCATTCAACGTGCGAAACATGCCACACTCACAAATCCTCATTTTCCTGCCCGTGCCATTCGATTTATGGTGATCAAAACAGATGTTATTGAAAAACATGCGCTTACATGCATTACAATCGCCTTTCTCAGCTTCAACTACCCGACTTTCGTATCTATGGCTCTTACACTGCTCACATACCATGTGGCAATCCTTACAATGCTTCAACAGATCATTCGTAAACTCGAGACAACTCTTACACAAATCGTGATATCTCCCATATTTTCGATTTTTATCATAGTTTACGTAAAGATATCTGATGCGTCTAATAGGAAGGTAAGTGGCTCCCACCAGTTCTAAAACAAGTAGAGGTTTTGTACGATCTCGCAGACTGCTTTTAAATACATACGTTGTTCTACCATCTTGATCCAGACCAAACACGGCAACCCTAACTTTCAAGTGTTCCTCTACCTTCGTCAACTTTCCAGGACCCATATTACAGTCAAACTCAAGTTTACAGTCTACAGCCAGTTTACGGGCACGCTCCACTATCGTAGGCAACCAAATTTTTTGGGTCCGTGTATTTAGTACAGTAAACATACGCGCTAAGACTATTGCTATAAATCCACAGCCACGCTCGGAGTTTATACGCTTTCGGTAAATAATCGGAGAACCGCAGTTGAGTGCATAAGGCGCGGCCGTATGTACCACAACACGGAATACATGGTCAATTTCAACCGTAAAATTCTCCAGGCTAAATTTTGAACAACTTTGAGAAGCTTGTGCAAAACGTGAAAGGATGTAGTCAACATCGTCTGTCACCAGATGTCTGTAAGGTATTACTATCCAGAACTGATCGCTATCCTCGCTATTTGGATCAAGCCCAAACGCCAGCTTTACTCGGGTCTCCCGATCATTATTGTTCTGAAGAGCATATGCGATGACACATCGAACTACGTTGGGTAGTCCTTGTTCGAAACCCTTCGAATATGCGACTCGGGGATCAATTCTGACTTTGTAGCGACTTCTAGAAAGTGTATGGGAATCACTCACATTTCGCATTAAGGTAAGAGGTACACCGTTGGATGAATGATAACTCAATCTCTCTGCAGGGATAGGTTGCATTTGAAGGGGCTTGGATTATTGCAGATGATTTGTAAGGCCGGAGGTTTTCAGGACATTGTTCATCTGGTTCTACCGATAATGAGCTTGTTGAGGTTGAATCTTTGTCCTCAGAGCTGAACGAGCCGCTGAACTTTGTTCGTTTAGCTTCCATACCGCACGTGATCGGAGATTGATCTTCAACAGACCTAGATCTTTTAACACCTGCGGAGGTGTATGGGTCTTGGCTGGTTGTTTGAGGGGTTACTTCATTAGCAGAGTCAAAGGGTTCTTGGTTATTCTTTCGATCCCACTTACCGCCACTTGAGCATGTTGGTGGTAATGCATTTCGAGATCTTTTAAAGGGCTCGTCATACGATGCCCTGGAAAAGAAGAGAAAAACGCTGAATACGAACTTCTTAAAAACATGACATACAATAGTTAGCTTCTCCAGAAAAATCAAGTTCACAAGATCTATCTAGCTATCTATCTATCTATCGCAAAGAAATCAAAGCAGTTTGACTGAAGGGATTAGAGCGGCTATTCTTCCTTGGGACAGGTTGAATGAAAGCAAACTTTTATCAGAAAGGTAAAGTACCAGATGAGAAACAAAAACGTAGGAGTTTGCCTGTCGGGGTGTTAGCATTGAAGCGCAAGAACATCAGAATCGTACACCATCCTAGAGATGGTCCCCAGATAGGCCAGAAAGAACATTTTTGGAAACGTTTCTAATTTCAGACATGATAAAGTCAGAGGGAGGAGGAGATGGAGGAACAGCATTGGTTTTATCCATGGTTGAGGTGGAAGTGAAAGTGAAAGTTTTAGCGAAGAGTTTAGCGTTGTCAGGAGAAGATCCGGCAGCTAAGCCGTCGGGGTGGAAGAGAGGAGGGAAAGAAGAGGAGGTAAAGTTGTTGAAGAGGTTCTTAGCTAGATGCCTGGAAGAGTGTGATGAATTAGAACAATTAGCTCTCGGTCATTCAGGAAAGCCAAAGGTTTTGGTGAACCTTGAAATCTCCTAAAATGAAGATTTCAGGAATGGAGAGCGGAATAGAATGTATTCCACTTTGAAAGCGAGGTAGTTAAAGAATTTTAGATAGGCAATAGAATTAGGAGAAAGGGAAACAGCGCAGGTGTATTTACTTTGAGATTGGATTGTAAGCCGTAGCCTGAGGGTATAGAATTCGGGGGTTCTGGAATACGAGAACAAGTTAGGTCATTGCGTACATATACGCAGCATCCATCTTTGTAGTGAATCTGAGGATAGTGAATGTAAGAGGGTACAGAAAGGATGTTGCTGACGGTCATCGCAGGAACCTGAGCTTCAGTGAGGGATGAGGTTTGGAGGAGGAGAGGCGGTGTTCGGCAGATTGAAAATTTGAGAAAAGACAACGAATGTTGCATAAGTTTATGAATCAGGCTGAGGAACAAGAACATCCCGAGTGGGTGGTAGCAGATTCAGCCCCGTTATCCAGCGTCTGCATTCCTTGCATCGGTAGCCGGGGTCCCGAAGTGGGTCATTAAGGGTCCCCTACTCAGAGGATTCCGATGCTCTTGAATTTACAGCATTTTTTAAATTTGAAAAGATTATGTAATGTGTAACACTACAGTATATGTAGTGAGTAGTAGGGTGAGACGTGTCTGTGTGTTTAGGACCATGCTGGACTGGTCACAGAGTAGATGACCCACGGAAAAAGATCAGTTAAGGTGGACCGAGGCAGTAGAAATGGATGTTCCAGCACTCCCCATCTTCTGTCTAACAGAATCGAAAATGCCTGTGTCAAGCACTATACAGCTGAACCAAGTGCGCTCGGTCTTTAAACGATCAGAGGAATAGGAATGTGGAAGGTGGATTCTCCGGTATAGAAATGTATAGTAGATTGTTCAATTTAAAAGGTCTTTGATAAATTAAAGGTAAGAGGGACGATAGTACAATTTCTTTGAGAAATATTGTAGTAGTAACACAGTGGCCGACAGGATTGTGATAGTGATCAGGTTTGAGCATCGGTTTTGAGCTTTATCAGGAAAAAAGACGGCAAATGAAATTATCTGAATGACAAATAGAAATAAAACTGATGGAGAACTGGCTGAAAGAACAGAAAGAATATTCACTTTTGTAAACGGAGACATGTCATAAAGGAATGGCAAAAATGGCTGTGTGTATTATATATATATATATATATATCACTAAAGTAAAGCATACTTACATTTCCCTGATGTTGGATAGTCGGTGACTTGGAGCCGGAACTACTGAATGAGGCTGTACAAACATGTCATGTAAATTTTGAACGACGTCAATATTCTGAATGGTTGTGGTCCCCCAACGTTTCCTAGAAATAATGGATGAAGGAACAATATAGTACTGTGACATGGAAAACTACATATATGGTATAGTAATATAATTAACAGAATATTCTTTGTTGGAGATATTATTTATTTTACATTTCTTATTTTTATCTTTTCAGCATTAGTGACAAAAATCAAAACTGATCTAAATGTATGCCCACATTGTTCAACATGTCTCGTTCTCTTATTTCCCATATATATATATATATTATATATATATATGCAATAAAATCACAGAATAACACGTGATCTTATTAATAAGCAAACAACCACAGGGAAAAGGAAAAGGAAACACGAAGTCCGAGCGCTTTCGTGATATATTCACATCTTCAAGGAGAAACAAAAAATAGGCATAGTTTACAAAGTAAATGAGTTAAATACACAAGCAAAAAAATTCCCAATCGGCAACTCAAATTAAAGACCATAAAACCCTCTAAAGATTTTTTCAATAGATAACATGATCTGTAGGCTACTAAATTACTGAATATAAAAGAACTATATAGATGAAATTAGACAAAAAACCAGTACAGAGAACAAAAATTATTATAACAGTTATTAGAACAAGTATTTAATTAAAGCAGGCAATTAAGTGGCAAGAATTTAATGAAAACAAAGGGAATGGTGCCATCGTCTTACAGAATATTCCAAAATTTCCACAAACAGTCTGAAAAAAATTGTTTTCCCAATAGCCAACCAGTTGAAAAGTCCAATAAACCACCAAGCACACAAAGATTATATACGAAAGAAATATTACAATTAAAATGGACACATAAGAATGTTAACAGTTCTTAAAATAATATTTATTTAACCAAGGCAAAGCGTTAAGGGGCAAGAATGCAGTCAAGAAAACAATAGGTCCTTCGCCAACTTTCTAACAATGCACGAGTCTAATTTATACAGCCCAGGGCTAATATTAAGGACCAAGTCCGCATTATTCTTGATCACACTTGATTCAAGTATATTTCTGCTAACAATAGATTTACTAAACCTTAATTTGGAAGCATTTTTCCAGTCAATGGGATGATTAGTATCTCTTACGTGAATGAAAATGGCGTTAGATTCCTGGCCACTTCTTATACTGTATTGATGCTGCTTAATACGTAACTCAAGGGTCTTACCAGTTTGGCCAATGTAAAATTTATTACATATTGTGCATGGGATTTTATGTACACAACCCTGTTCACTTAAAGGGGAGTTCTTAATCAATGAATTCTTAATTACATCTAAATTTTTGAATGCAACATTTACGTTAAAAGTCCTCAGCAGATTCGGCAGATCAAGGAAATTTTCTCTGAATGGTAACACTAAAACATTTTTTGTGTTATAAGGAATCTTGTCCTTTACTTCGTAGAAGGTTTTCTTTGCCATTTTTAAGGAGTTATCTATGCAGTTCTTTGGATATTTTAAATTAAACGCAATTTTGTATATTTTACTAATTTTGTCGTCAATGAACTCTGGGCTACAAATTCGTAGGCCTCTTAGGAACAAAATAGAAAGAACGGATCGTGTTACGTTAATGTGGTGATCAGAATAATAATGTATATAGGAACAATTATTAGTGGGTTTTCTGTAAATATTGTACTTAAACTTTTTTCCAGACCTATATATTAAAACGTCTAAAAAAGGGATCGAAGAATCTTTTTCTATTTCAACTATAAAATTGATAGAGGGAGTTAAATTATTAAGTTTGGGTAAGAATTCATTGAGATTTAAAGTCACTGGCCAAAGACAAAGAACATCATCTACATATCTAAACCATGGAACATAATTTGGCAGAATCTTCCTTAATAACTTACTTTCAAAAAACTCCATATATAAGTTACTTTCCACAACACTACATTCTCGTCTAGTGTTGTGGAAAGGAAAGTGGATATTAAATTACAAATTCTAATTGAAAGAAGTGATTGGACTAAGGATGCTAACCCCGGATTTGTGATAAATCTATCAGATAAAGTGTGAAATAAAAATACGGTTACGGCTCTTGGATATGGAGTAAATTTTTCAGCAGCTAAAAAGGATGTGGACTATGTAGAAATAGCTAAGGCTTTCTGTAATTTAGAAAAATATAATGATTTACCTATAGACGAAGTGAATATTTGTAAAGGTATAGTATATAGTGCCATGTCTAAACCCTCTATTCCAAATTGTCCACAGAGGTTTTTCGACTCTTATGAAGCTTTAAGAAAAGATCAGAATCTACATATAACGAAAGCCGATAAATCAAATGCCTTAGTGATCCTCAATAAAGACGTTTATCTAGAAAAAATGTCTGATCTTTTGAATGACGCGGACAAAATTAAATAGTATCAGTGTCAATTACAATTTTAGATTGGTAAGCTTTGATGTTACCGCTTTATTTACAAGAGTCCCGGTGGAGGATCTATTAGTGTTTCTTTCGGAAGAATTGGTTAACCATAATTTGCCATTACCTGTGGCTACAATTATAGAATTAATTAAGTTGTGCATAGTAGACTCAAAATTTGTGTTCAATAATGAATATTTTAGGCAGAAATTTGGTATGGCGATGGGAAACCCTCTCTCCCCCATTTTAAGTAACTTATATATGGAGTTTTTTGAAAGTAAGTTATTAAGGAAGATTCTGCCAAATTATGTTCCATGGTTTAGATATGTAGATGATGTTCTTTGTCTTTGGCCAGTGACTTTAAATCTCAATGAATTCTTACCCAAACTTAATAATTTAACTCCCTCTATCAATTTTACAGTTGAAATTGAAAAAGATTCTTCGATCCCTTTTTTAGACGTTTTAATATATAGGTCTGGAAAAAAGTTTAAGTACAATATTTACAGAAAACCCACTAATAATTGTTCCTATATACATTATTATTCTGATCACCACATTAACGTAACACGATCCGTTCTTTCTACTTTGTTCCTAAGAGGCCTACGAATTTGTAGCCCAGAGTTCATTGACGACGAAATGAGTAAAATATACAAAATTGCGTTTGATTTAAAATATCCAAAGAACTGCATAGATAAGTCCTTAAAAATGGCAAAGAAAACCTTCTACGAAGTAAAGGACAAGATTCCTTATAACACAAAAAATGTTTTAGTGTTACCATTCAGAGAAAATTTCCTTGATCTGCCGAATCTGCTGAGGACTTTTGACGTAAATGTTGCGTTCAAAAATTTAGATGTAATTAAGAATTCATTGATTAAGAACTCCCCTTTAAGTGAACAGGGTTGTGTATATAAAATCCCATGCACAATATGTAATAAATTTTACATTGGCCAAACTGGTAAGACCCTTGAGTTACGTATTGAGCAGCATCAATACAGTATAAGAAGTGGCCAGGAATCTAACGCCATTTTCATTCACGTAAGAAATACTAATCATCCCATTGACTGGAAAAATGCTTCCAAATTAAGGTTTAGTAAATCTATTGTTAGCAGAAATATACTTGAATCAAGTGTGATCAAGAATAATGCGGACTTGGTCCTTAATATTAGCCCTGGGCTGTATAAATTAGACTCGTGCATTGTTAGAAAGTTGGCGAAGGACCTATTGTTTTCTTGACTGCATTCTTGCCCCTTAACGCTTTGCCTTGGTTAAATAAATATTATTTTAAGAACTGTTAACATTCTTATGTGTCCATTTTAATTGTAATATTTCTTTCGTATATAATCTTTGTGTGCTTGGTGGTTTATTGGACTTTTCAACTGGTTGGCTATTGGGAAAACAATTTTTTTCAGACTGTTTGTAGAAATTTTGGAATATTCTGTAAGACGATGGCACCATTCCCTTTGTTTTCATTAAATTCTTGCCACTTAATTGCCTGCTTTAATTAAATACTTGTTCTAATAATTGTTATAATAATTTTTGTTCTCTGTACTGGTTTTTTGTCTAATTTCATCTATATAGTTCTTTTATATTCAGTAATTTAGTAGCCTACAGATTATGTTATCTATTGAAAAAATCTTTAGAGGGTTTTATGGTCTTTAATTTGAGTTGCCGATTGGGAATTTTTTTGCTTGTGTATTTAACTCATTTACTTTGTAAACTATGCCTATTTTTTGTTTCTCCTTGAAGATGTGAATATATCACGAAAGCGCTCGGACTTCGTGTTTCCTTTTCCTTTTCCCTGTGGTTGTTTGCTTATATATATATATATATATAATATATTAAAACGGCGAGGCTTTTAGGCGTATGTGATGAGTGGGCTGTAGACAGGATAGAAGAGAGTGGGGGTAACCATTGTGAAACTGTAATATCTACTTATTTAATTTCGTTCTTAAGCTTTAGATTTTACTTAATTCTTAATTAAGAACAATACATATAAATTTAGTTAATAATACATAAATCCTGAATAAGAATTAACGCTCAGGGTATGTATTAGTTTTCAACTATCATTATTATCGACATAAATAAAAATACAAAGTCATTGTTATAGGTATGTTGACAATACAATACAAAGATTTCGAAGCTGGACATGGGCGTCGGCCAACGATACATAATGTGTATGTAATTCTAGATTACGCACGCGAAATGACTAAGTAATAGAGTATTGCACACTAGTCCCTAGCATTTTATTAGTATTCTGTTCTTAATCGATATTTCACCCTGTTATTAGACGAGATTACATGCATATTTTTTTATATCGGTAATTGAAATCAATTCACAGCTTCAAACCGGAGAAAATGTGTGATTTTGATGTGAATATAATATGATAGATTGTTGAATAACGCTTTCTGCTTCGGATGAGCGGTATGCTTGACGAGTTATAAAATATTTGTCTAAATTTGCTATTGATCACGACCCTACATTTGTAAATAAAATGCACTAGATTGTTTACTTTTTGAAACGGTAGTACTGAAGTACGTTGTATAAGAATGAAAAAGGAGTAATAAACGCTGATCAGGGGGTACATGCCTAAGTTAAGCCTTATAGTATAGCTCCTTGAAGTTTTTAAGCTATAATTATAAATATATAACCTTCAGCGAAAGCGTCGGTATAAAGTTCATGAAGATACACATTTCTTTTATAAACAAAATTATGAAATTTGTTTCATCGTATTTAGCTACTTTGTTGACAGTGAATCATTTCATTGTTATTATTATATTGATATTTCTGAATTAATTATGCTCCTAGCTAGAATATTGTCTTTGGAAAATAAATATATATATATATATATATATATATATATATATATCATAGTTTCAGGGATTGTTCTTATGAAATTATCTTCGTTTATAACTGCCTGTGATTGATCGACTGGGTGTATACTGTATATAGATTTTAAAAAATGGCGGAGTATCAGGCAGAATATTACGTAATTTCAAGATATAAAATTTATTTTATTGCGTTATGCAGTTAATTTGCAATTTCTTAGCTAATATTCTTTAAATTACATTGTCACGAATATACAGTTTGATCAGGTTTTTAATTTTGCAAACCTACCAAAGGCGATGGAGGTTGACAACGTAATAATTTAACTGGAGAAAATATTTGCAGCTTATTTTAAACGTTAGACACGAAATTAAGTCGGCTTATTGTAAATAATTGCAAATTACCATTGAATGTGATGTGGGTTAAAACATTACAAGTTTTTAATTTCTCTAAAAATGAACCCGTTTCTAAACCCCGAGCGACTGTATGCTGAAGAGAGACTAAAAATTTTTATGTAGCATTGAACTGTAGTATTATGTAATAATCAAAATATGAGTCTAAATATAGGCCGAGATTTTGTAGATAACTGCGCCATACATCAATTTTCATCGTGATGAATTTGACAAGTGATGAATGAAATAGAATTATCGTGAATGACTGTCTTGACGTGGCATGGTTCTTTAGTAATAGATGCTAATTAAACTAATGACTTAAATATAAGCCGAGATTTGTGGATAGATATCTCTTTCCTAAGTTCATTACAATGAATTTGAAATGTTTTAATAAAAAATCATCGCGAACGACAGTACAGTGTGTGTGTATATATATATATATATATATATATATATATATATATATATATATATATATATATTATATATCCTTGATTACAGATCTACAGAAGCTAAGGCTAACAAAGACCCTAAGATCCACTCTAAGGTTAGCCCGAGAGAAAGGAAAGAGTAGGGTGTTAAGAAAAAAAGAATAAGGAGTTAAGTAAGTAGCAACACCTATCACTCGTGGGTTAACATTCATTCAGAAAAAGAGAAAAAAGACTCACCATCATCATCCGCAGGCCACCGCCGACAAGCCAGGAAAATAGTCGGAGAGAATAGGAAAGACTGCAGAACGGTCCTCTCCTCCATAGGGAGGTAGAGCCCACTCTGCCAGAAAAAGATGAAAAGTAAAATAAGAACGCTTACAAACCATGCAATACATTCTTAACTCAAAGCAACACATTCTTCAAACTGTTGCACACCGATCCTCCACTCCATAGGGAGGTAGAGGATGCAGCCAACTAGGCTGGAAAGGCGTGAAAGATGAAAAGAAGTAAAATAAGAACGCATTACAACACATTCTTAACTCAAACACTATCATACCATGCAAACATGCAAACTACAGACATGCAATAAAGAGAGAAGGAAAAAAGTATAGAGAATAACAAAAAGTGGGTTAATTTATTCTACAACTAAGTTCGTGTTAGTCTAATTTTTTTTTTTTGCTGGCATATCACAAGCTGGCATGTCACAAGCTGGCATTAGACGTCAACAGACTCATCCCCGATTACCACCCCCAGAGCTCCTGTTGCCAATTGTTTTTTTTATTTTCAACAACGTTAATATTTTTAAAATGCCTATCTAGACGGTTTTAAACACATTAACGCTGGTAGAGTTCAGGACGGGCACGGGAAGATCATTTCATTTATCAATTACTTTAAACGTAAAGAAGTTTTTAGCGATATTAGTAATGAAACGTCTGCCAAGCAGATCGATGTTATTAACGATTTTGAAAACTTCATTAAGCTCCCCCTTTAATCTCCTAGTTTCGAGTGAATGCAAGTCTAACTCTTTAATCCTATCTTCATAAGGCTTGTTGCGCAATGACGGAATTAGTTTCGTGGCACGACGCTGAACTCTTTCTAACCTATCAATATCCTCACGCAAATACGGGCACCAAAACTGAACGACATATTCTAAATGAGGCCCGACTAGGGACTTGTAAAGGGGCAATATAATATCCTTCGATTTAAATTCGAAATTACGTGGTATGAAGCCTAACATCCTATGAGCTTTTGCGGAATACTCCAGGCACTGGTTCCTAACTTTTAAATCCTTAGATACGCGTACGCCTAAATCTACTTCCTCGTCAATGCTCTCTAACTCTCTATCACCCATCGTGTACGTGTAATTATTGTTACGAGAACCTATATGCAAAACTTTACATTTGTCTCCGTTAAATTGCATCTGTCACTTATCCGTCCACTCCATAATCCTATTTCCAGCGTCCTGGAGCCTATTTCTATCGTCCTTGTTAACAACCTTACCGCCTATTTTAGTATCGTCCGCGAATTTTGACACGTTACTGGTCAATCTTACATCTATGTCGTTAATGTTAATTACGAATAACAATGGGCCTAACACTGAACCCTGTGGGACACCGCTACCTACATCCAACCACCCCGATTCACTACCATTAACAACGACCCTCTGTCTCCTAGCACGAAGCCATTCCTCTAACCAGTTAGCTACCTGACCGCGTATACCGGGCGCTTTAACCTTCGCAATTAATCTTCTATGCGGAACTGTATCAAACGCCTTTTTAAAATCTAAATAAATAACGTCAGCCGCTCTATGCCTATCGTATTCGCACACTATTTCGTTATAAAATTCTAACAAATTAGTTAAACAAGATCTATGGCGTCGAAACCCATGCTGACTACTATTAATCAAATCTCGACTTTCTAAGTGATCGTTCATACGATCCCTAACGACGGATTCCAAAAGTTTACCGACAATTGACGTTAAACTAATGGGCCTATAATTGCTAGCTTCTGTGTGGTCGCCTTTTTTTAAAAATGAGCGTGACGTTAACTAATTTGAAGTCTTGAAGAATAATCCCCGTTTCGAGTGACTGACTAAAAATCTTCGTTAAGGGGCCTACGATAACGTCTTTCAAATCTTTCAAATGTCTGGGCTAAAACGCGTCAGGGCCTGGAGCCTTGCTAACTTTTAGCCTATCGATATAATGCGGAATCTCACCCTCGTAAACGGTTATTTCATTCAAAATAGTCTCGCTACTAAATGGAACGATATCGTCCACGTCGGGGACATTATTTAAGTCTTCTACGGTAAAAACTGTCGCAACAAAGTTATTGAAAATACCTGCCATCGCCTGAGGGTCAGAAGCCAAAGCGCCGTTAACATCCACTAGATGGCCTATGTTATCTTTTATCGGCTTACAATTATTGACGTATTCAAAAACTTTTTTGGATTATGTTTACTATCCGCAGCTATAAGTATCTCTAAATTACGCTTAGCATTCCTAACTGATCTTTTAACCTGACGTCTAAGCTCGATATATTTATTAAAGTTAGCTGCCGTGCCATTGCGCTTATTAAGTTTATACGCTCTGCTACGCTCGTTTATGAACAAGCCTATTTCCCTAGTCCACCACTTTGGCCTACCATGATTTCTAGCGCTCTTGAGCCTGCGAGGAATAAGCTCCCTTTCAATATTCATAAAACTCTTTAAACGCCTCTCAATGCATGCAAATTTGTGTTATTACCCATAAATAAGTTATTCCAGTCCACTACTCTCATCCTATCCGCAAAACTATCAAAATTAGCCCTACGAAAATCAGGGACTTTTATTACGTTACTATCCTTAGTGTTTTCTATCAATAACTTAAACCTAAGAATTTGATGATCACTACATCCTAAACTCTCGCCTACTTCTAAACCTTCGCCTATATTTTCACCGTTCTTCATCACCAAATCTAAAATATTGTCACCGCACGTTGGTTGGGTAACCACCTGTCGTATAAAATTATCTTCCATGAACTCAATCAATCTCAAACCCTCCTCATTGCCAGTAAAATCTCGTAATTAACATTAGGGCAGTTAAAGTCTCCGACAATTATACTATTCCGATTGTCAATAAAGTTACCAAGAAGTGAGTAAAATCTAGTATCTGTATCGAGGGGTTGAACGGGAGATCCATAAACTACAACAAAATTAAAACTAATACTACGCGCCCTAACTTCAAAGCATATCGCATTAACTGCTGCTGGAAAATCTATCTTAACGTCGATAGCCCTAAGGGAATTACGAATGTACAGCAAAATGCCGCCACCAATCCTAAGTAACCTATCATTAGTAAAGAGTTTAAAACCCGGTATATCAAGTTCCCCCAACAAGTCCCAAGTCACGGTATTTAACCACGTTTCAGTGATAGCAACTATATCGTAGTTGCCGGAATAAATTATCGCCTTAAATTCGTTTAATTTATTTCTAATACTACGCGCGTTACAATAAAAGACGTTTAAGTTATTTTTTACCACGGCCCGGCGTTTTAAACTATTTTTCACGTCGGGCCCGCGTTCCCCGGACCCACAACGTTTAAAGAAGGCTTCGACCTACGCAGCTTTCGTACGTTTTCGTCAATTAACCTACCTAGCCTAGCATTACCTATTTCATTAAAATACACCCCATCTTTTATAAAAAGGCTAGGATCTCTGAATTCGGACTACAGCTTTACGAAGGCTACATTTTCCTCAGCACAAATCTCTTCTAATTTAGTATTCAAAACTATCGTTTTAGACGTAATCCTAAGACCCAAACCGTGTCTAGGGGTAATACCTAGAACTAAAGACCTATCTGTCCTCCCCTTTAGGGACCTAATTAACCCCTATATCTCTCCAAAAGGTCAGGCACTCTCGTATCGGGCCTATACGAGTCGTTGCCCCCTACCATCGTCACCAACATCGATTTACGGGAGGCAACATTAATCCTATCCACTTCGTCTCTAACTCTGTCAACCCTGGCCCCTGGTAGACAGACCCTCCTCCTCTTCATTGGATGCCGTTCAATGAACTCCTTATCTATATGGCGCACTAAAGAGTCCCCAATTAAAATAGTTTCCCCCTCATTCACGTCCCTTTCCAAATGGGCGAAAGGGTTCGAAACCTCGATAGGCGGGGGGGGATTCCTCTCACCTAACGTACGCGGCCTAGCTCCACCCTTAGCATCTCTAAATCCCTCCGCATCTACTAATCTCGGACCAACCTTATCCCCTTTCTCAACTCTATCCAACCTTCCCGATAAGCTACCTAAACTAGAAACTAGGTTACGCACCTCACCCTTCAAATTACTAACGTCTTGAACGTTAGTATTGGTTCGGCTTTCGTCAACCGTATCCCTACCCCTGCCCTCATCAAGCGTTGCAAGTCTTTCCGTTACCTCACGTACACTACGTTTTATGTCAACTATTTCCTCCCTTATCTCGCAAAAGAAACAAACTGATCTCTCGGTGATCGCCATAGGACCGCCGTTATAATCTTTAAAATCCGAATACCACCGGTTTACCCCACACCTAACACACGACGGTTTCTGCGACGGCATCGCACAGTTAAAATAAGTTTATAACCGTCACAAGTTTAAGGTACATTAAACCGGCACGCTATGAAAACTTCTAAATCGCTAAAAACCACTAATATTCAATTACTTAACTACAGTATAACAATGTGAATATAAACGCAAGTATATAAAATTCAAAACTTTCCAAAAGGAAAATTATTAGCAATATGCAAAAGTAGAAGCAATATCGGAGAGCTCAGGAAATGCGTCCCCAGCGCATTCTGACGAAAGTTAAGCTTGTCCCTCAATCTTATATCCACAGTTCAACGTGGAATAGTAACCATGCCCACCAGCATCTCGCTGTATTAATCACTAGTCTACCCAGGCGTACCCATTTATATACAAACCAAATTTATTGTATGGATGGGTGAACAGTTAGGTTTGTTGCGAGCCGCCTGTCGTCGTCGGGGTCGACCACTACGCTACATAGTCAGTGATGCTAACCAATGCCCTGCTGGGTCGCATATATATATATATATATATATATATATATATATATATATGGGAATGAACTCAGAATGGTCCCCTGAGGTTTTTATGATACACACAGACCGTGCATGGAACAAGGAACAAGGTTTTTGGCTAAAAATATAATAGTTACCCCTTTTTCTTTGATGTATTCAAACTGACGTGAAGGCAGCGAGTCTTTTGCTTACATTGAGGTTATAAATGTAGCAGGGCTAGGCTGCTTTAAACCCTAGATCCATGTCCCAAAGCTGGATCCTGTCTGCTTTGCAGATAGGTGGTGAGGGAAGCTATATTTATGGGACCTCTTTGCGAGTGACCCGTTGCCCACGTCGGGCTAGCATCATGAAAAAGAAAAACTATGGTATTTGTCATTTACCATTACTTATTTGGACTATAGTTGATTTAATTATCCCAGAAGAGTTCCTTGTTCCATGCACTGTCTGTGTGTATCATATATATATATATATATATATATATATATATATATATTATTATTATTATTCGAGAATAAGAAAGGAGTCGAACATCTAGAATGAATTTTACTCAAAGCCTATCCTGAAAAAATAATGATTATCAGATAACATGCTAAAAAGCTTAAAAACACTCACAAAGTGGTAAAGGGAGTGAAGTGTTAACAAACTTTCTGCTGTGAAAATTGCATGAAGAGTGACGATTTCGATTAGAGTCTGGGCTTAAATAGCTTCATCTCTCTGTGTTGCAATACACAGATAGTTTCCATATTTCGCCATAATTTCAATTCATTTTGTACTTCATTATGTAATTTGGCTAATGCCTACCAACAGATTTCTTAGTTTGTTAATGAGAAAAACGAATGCTTTCTATATATACAGTCATGTACCTTTGCAACGATAAAAATTAAGGGATCTTCCTTCAATATACAAATATGTATATCCAGCAACTCATATTCCAGACGTTTTTAAATGTATTATACGTGTATTATAATGTAATATAACGTTATGGAAATTTCGCAATCCCTGCAAGTTTGTATAATTCCGGGAAGCTGCTGAAAATGTGGATTAGTAAACTATTGTTATGAAATTATATTAATCAGGGAAGCTAATTGCTTACAAGTGATGTTTTAAACTTATAGAATGATCCTAAACAAATATATTTCATTTATGCCTACCCTCTCACTAAACCAAAATTCCGTTTTCTGTATTGCAAATGTGCGTAGAAAATGACTTTTGCAACATTTAGTGTAACACTATTATAAAATGCATTATAAAAATGTTTCTGTTTTAAATTCATCGTATAATGGAAATCGTATTATAACTGAGAGAATATTAAATTAGATATTCGCCAAAAATAATGAATTAACTAGAGTAGGTGGATGTTGAAACGGGGTACTCCAGAATTATTACATAAAGGAAAAGGATCAGCGCATAGATCCACAAGAAAACTCAGGCTAAATAAAGACGGATATGTAATTGACTTTAACAGCATTCTTTCTTTTTAAAGTTGTTTGCATTTGTAGTTAGCATAACAAAACGAAATAGGTACCTAATGTAAATTGAAATAAATAACATTTATTTATGTAGATGCTTTTCCCTTCCAGTTTGCAGAAAATCCTAACGTGATAGAAAAATGCATACTTTATTCAAAATCAGAGTAATTGATTTATACGACATCAACTATTAGTAAGAAAACAGCTCTTACAAATTTCTCATTCGCAGGCCTGTGTAGTTTATAGCCAATAATTGGTAACAATAATAATTAACCATTTCTCGTTACAGATAAATCACTAGAAAAAATTACATACGTTTAAAATTGATTATTATTAATTAGCCTGGAAAATCTGGCAAGATTGTGAACTGAGTTGCCAATTATAATTAACGTACTTAAGAAAGAATTATGCAAATACTTTACATTGAATCAGTAAAACTTATCAAGTATATATATATATATATATATATATATATATATATATATATATGCATCATTCATTCGTTTTACGTGCTTAATTGTGAAAATCATCATATATATATATATATATATATATATAATAATAACGATTAATAAATAATAATGTTTAAGATGGTAACTGAAGGTAAATAATAATAGGTATGTTGGTTAAACGCTTGTCTGTTAGTCTAACTGCATAATGTAACTTAATAATATTTGTCATATGGACTATAGTTTGTCAATAAACCTTTTCATTTCATTTCAAATGTAATTGAGCTATAAAAATCAGTTATTAGTAAGAAAATATCTCCTACAAAGTTCTCATTCGCAGGCCTGTGTAATTTATAGTCAATAATTGGTTAAACGCTTGTCTGTTAGTCTAACTGCATAATGTAACTTAATAATATTTGTCATATGGACTATAGTTTTTCAATAAACCTTTTCATTTAATTTCAAATGTAATTGAGCTATAAAAATCAGTTATTAGTAAGAAAATATCTACTGCAAAGTTCTCATTCGCAGGCCTGTGTAATTTATAGTCAATAATTGGTAACAATAATAATAATAATAAATATTTCTCGTTACAGATAAATCACTAGAAAAAATTACATACGTTTAAATTTGTTTATTATTAATTAGTTTGGAAAATCTGGCAAGATTGTGCACTGAGTTACCGATTATAATTATCGTACTTAAGAAAGAATTATGCACATATTGTACATTGAATTAGTAAAACATCAAATATATATATATATATATATATATATATATATATATATATTTGCATCATTCACTCGTTTTACGTGCTTAATTGTGAAATTCACCCTATATATATATATATATATATATATATATATATATATATATATATAATAATAACGATAAACAAATAATAATGCTTAAGATGGTAATTGAAGGTAAATAATAATAGTTATGTTGATTAAACGCTTATATGTTATTCTAACTGAATAATGTAGCTTAATAATATTTGTCATATGGACTATAGTTTGTTAATAAACCTTTTCATTTCATTTCATGTCGCTTCATTTCATATTAATGTAGAATAAATTAAATTTAATTAGGAAGAGCAAAAGTTACCCCTATAATTGAAAATAAAATGTTATATTTTAATTTTATTTAATATTTTTATTTTTCATAGAATACGAATATTAAACAAAGAAATTGTTTTTATTTAAAAGGTGTTTAACCTGAATTTGTTTTTTGTGATGTTCGCAATTTGTTAACATATGAAAATGATATTACATTTAAATAGGTAATGTGGTATTGGAATATAATACAAGTCATTGTATGTTTTGAGGTCGATGCATACTCTCGTTAGGTCTATTGAACCCTTTTCAGATATTTATTTTAAGTTTTCATATCTATTGTTTGGTAGAACGTGCTGGAACAAAAAGTACTCGAATGTTTGTTTGTCTGTTTTTGTCTGTTTGTTTTTGTTTGTCTCATGAAAGACCGTGAAAGAACCTCACAGGAGGATTTTTTTCTCGTGAAGGAAGGCGAGGATGGATCCTTTTTTTCCCCAAGGAGGAGGGGCAAATGCCGTTCATTAAGACCTGTAAGACCCATAAACGGGTTAGGAACTTAAGGAAGGGGGCCCCTTATAACGGAGGCGAAGGCCTTATGGGGCAGTTTCAAAGCACCCCAAATTCCTCTCCCCAAATGCCATCATACTACTGACCCTGTGTCTTACTTTAATACACAAAAGTCTAAAAAGCAATATCATTCAAAGTATTTATTTGCTTGTTGCGAATTGCTTCCACCATACCCGTCACTTCTGCCAACAATGAACGTGCCAACAGTACCTTGAAACTTGTGAAGGGGCACCTTAGGACTACTATGTCCACGGAGAGATTGTTGGGCTTGGCGTTGATGAGCATTCATTAGGACAACCCCGTGGATTACGAAGCTGTAGTTCAACGATTCGCTGAACAGCAACCCCGACGAATGGCGCTCGTCGATCCAGTCTTTGAGAGTCGGGAGATTAACTGATATCTCAGTCAACACAAAACTTTGTCAAGGAATATAATAACTTCAATCATATTAATGAACAAATCTAGAATACTAAAGTATGATTTTCAAAAGAAATTCAGGTTTTGATATTGTGAAATTTTCGGAAACAGTGTTTCTTTAAGACTTATCACGAATTTTGTCTTTCCTTGTATAATTTTCTTACAAATCAGTACATAACTTAGATGTAAAAGCTAATAAACTTGAACAAACACCCCGCAAATTGCTTAAAAACGCGTTTCTGAAAGCCTTAATTTTTTAAATTTTCCGGGGGAGTATGCTCCCGGACCCCCCTAGAAGCCTTCGGCGCTAGTACCGAATCCCCCCTCTAGCAAATCCTGGATCCGCCCCAGGTAATGTTCTTAAATGAATAGAAATTTGGCTTAGTGGACGTAGACAAAGAGTGGTCATTAATGGCAAAGCATCTAACTGAAAAAATGTGCTCACGGATCAGTTCTTTTTATTAAATATTTATACCAATGGCATCGACATACGAATTAACAGTATAATTTCAAAATTTGCGAGTGATACCAAACTTGGGGGAACGAAAATAATCAGCGGTAGAATGTTTGCAGTTTCGAGAATATATTAATAGATTGCTATAATGGGCAGAAATTTAACAAATAAGCTTTAATATACAGTCGATAAAGTTTGCATATAAGTAGATACAATGTCAAAGAAAAGTATTTAATGCGCGACAAGAAACTAACGAGTGTTTTGGAAGAGAAAGATCGAAGTACTATTGTTTCCGACACTCTTAAACCGAGTAAGCAAAGTATCGAAGCAATTAGAAAAGATCTACAGATCTACATAAGCTAAGGCTAACAAAGACTCTAAGATCCACTCTAAGGTTAGCCCAATAGAAAGAAGCGAGTAATGGGTTAAAAGAAGAGAATAAGGAGTTAAGTAAGTAGAAAAACCTGTCATTCATGGGTTAACATTCATTCAGAAAAAGAGAGAGAAAAACTCACCATCATCATCCGCCGGCGACTGCCGACAAGTCGGAAAAATAGTCGAAGAGAATAGGAAAGGGGTGAAAGATGAAAAGAAGTAAAATAAGAACGCTTACAAACCATGTAAAAAGTCTTAACTCAAAGAAACACTGCCATACCATGCAAACTACAGACATGCAAGTAAAGAGAGGATGAGAAAAGAAAAAAAAGTATGAAGAGTATAACCAAATGGGTTAGTTTACGCTACGAGCTGCATCTAAGTTCGTGTTAGTCTAATTTTTTTTTTAGAATATAAATTTATCGCTGGCATATCACACGCTGGCATGTCACGAGCTAGCATCAATCGTCAACAGACTCAGACCTCGACTATCACCCCCAGAGCTACTGTTGTTAATTGTTTTATTTTTTTAAACGACATTAATATTATAAAATGCCAATCTAAACGGTTCTTAAACATATTAACGCTGGTATAGTTCGCGACGGACGCGGGAAGATTATCCCATTTATCAATTACTTTAAACGTAAAAAAGTTTATAGCGATGTTAGTAATGAAATGCCTACCACGTAATTTAAATCCGTTATTGCGAGTATTGCTATTATCGAAAATGAACAATTTATCAAAATTTACGTTATCGATTTTATTAACGATTTTGAAAACTTCAATAAGATAGTAGAATCTTAGAATTTATTGGTAGATCATTTGAATGTAAGTCGGAGAAAACAGTGCTAACATTATATAATTCCTTAGTATGTCACCATCTGGAATACTGCGTTCAGTTCTGGTCTCTATATTTACGATATGGACGGAATATAGACAGAATAAAGGGAGTTTAGTGATGGGCTGCTTAGATCAAGGGTTCCCAAATTGGTGTTCCGCGGAACACTTGTATACCGTGAGAAGTGTTCCGCGGAACACTATTTGGGAACCCCTGGCTTAGATGATTCCTAGACTTAGAAACAAGTCACACGTTGCCCGTTTAGAAACGTTAAATTTATCCTCACTTGTAAAAAAGGTATTCGAGGAGATTTAATCCTAGTGATTGAAAATGATTAAAGGTTTTCGTAATGTCGTCGTCAAAAACTATTTCACCTTGAGAAATGCAGATAGAACTCGCGGTAATGGTTTCAAATTAGGAGTAAATATTTTTATTCTACAGTAATGAAGCTAAACATTTTTTCCTTCCATCGTATAGTTAATTTGTGGAATGGAATGCCATCCAGCGTAGTTCAGAGTAATTCGGGCAAGTCCTTTATATGGAGACTAGATGCTTATTTTGCCTTAAACCCCCAGCTGGAAGCATTTTTAGCGCGTAAACGTATAAATGCATAAAATTTACAAAACGACATTGAAACATTATTCACATGGGCGGAAGACAACAATATGAAGTTCAACAAAGAAAAATTATAACTTCCAAGATATGGGAACAACAAAGTGCTACAGAATGAAGGATACAAAACTCTGCAAGCCAAACAGATAACACCACACACGAGTAAGGGTTCTTGGAATAATAGTGTCATCGGATGCAGAATTCAGAGACCACTACAACATTAAAATCACAGCTAGAAAAGTAATGGAAATTTTCTGGAGGAATTATCTCAACAGAAAAGCAAGCATCATGCTAAAATTATGGAAGTCTATTCCTCCCAATGATTTAGTATTTTTCAGTACTCACAAGCCCATACAGAAAACGAGACATTGCGAACATAGAAGCCATGCAAAAGACTTTTACATCGAAAATAAAGGAAACGAAAGCTGAAGACTACTGGTCTCGACTACAATTCCTGAAACTCTACTCTCTGGAAAGACGCGATTGGTACACAATAATACACATATGGAAAGTACTCGATTTTTGGATCCCTAACCTCAGAAATGAAATAGAAACACACTGGAATTAGAGAAGAGGTGGTGGGAGAGGGGCGGGACAGGGACAGGGGCCCCATGAAAACGACGATGGACAAAATTTGAGAGACGTGGTCCGAAACTATTCAACGTACTGCCAAATGAACCAAGGAACCTCTAGCACACCAATCTGAACAATTTCAAGAACCAGCTGGACAGGTTCTTGTGCAAGGTCCCTAACCAGCTATGCGTAGCGGGCTCCGAGGGCAGAAGCAGAGAGGAAACCAACTCCCTTCTCCACCAAATCCTACAAATGAGACGGGATGCTGCTGAGGGGTCGACCGCAGGTCGATCCTGAATTATCGTTCGAAATCATGTAAAGGTTATATATATAAAACATACTAATTATTCTTGTTCGCAAATAATCTGGCGAATTAATTCCCCTTATTGTAATCGGATATGATTCCGTTATTAAAAATTGTATCTTTCTCCTTAGTAATCCCCACCGACCTTATAAAATTCATACTTGTATGAACTTTATCGTCATTCAATCTTTCAAATTCACTCCTATCTTCTTTCACTACAAACAACTTAAGCGCGACTTTGGCGTCACTCGAGAGCGACTCTGTGTGATGTCATGCATCGATACGATTCCTTCGTACCTTTCATTTATTAATTAAAAGCCGTCTATCGATGTCAGTCGGGCGGATTAATTGAACGTTTCCTTTCGGTCAATAGAGATAGACAAACAGAGGCTTGAATTGGAATAGGGATTCGTTTCACGGTGACAAGATTCGCTTAAAGTTTTTGTCTTCTGATGCACATATAGCAGACAGCGACGAATATTAAAAATTAACGTAGGTACATGCACACGTACGACATTTGTCTTCTGATGCACATATAGCAGACAGCGACGAATATTAAAAATTAACGTAGGTACATGCACACGTACGACATTTTCCATGTAAACCAGACGAATTAATGATCAATATATATATATATATATATATATATATATATATACACAGGGTGTTCCACAACCGGACTGCTATAATTTGTGGGGGTAATTTTGGGGGTGATAGCGAGTAAAAAAGTTAATACAATATCGGTGCTATTTCCAACCGTTGCGGAGCTACGGACGTTTTAAGGTGCACGGAAAAAAATAAATGAGAGTATTAATCTGGTGTATTTCTTGCAACATTTTATGAGATACACCAGTAGTATGGGCGCAAAATAGGAGAGTGCAATTGCAATGTTGCAAATGTTGGTCAATGTCAATGAGAAGGGAGTATGACCTCCCCCCAAAGGGGTAACCTTAACCTAAGAGAGAGAGAGAGAGAGAAAGGAGAAGGAGGAGGGTCTTTCGGGTAGAAGGGGGGATGTCCTCACCCCCAAAAGGAAATCCTAAACTAAACCTTAACCTAAGTATGATAGAGATGTTCGCCTGACCCCAGCCGGACGCATAATGAGAGTTCATCCGAGCGCTCGCTGTCTTAGAAGGTGTAAATCAGCCAGTTGGCTTAGAAGGCTTAATCTGGCTTAGAAGGCGTAAATCGCTTGTTCAGGTGTACATTATTAGGGCTGAGTTGCCAGATTGTGCTATTTAATTAAATAAAGCATATATTCTTGGCAGTTGGCGTAGAAATCCGCCAGTCGGTTTAGAAGGCGTAACCAGCCATTTGGTATACATATAATTAAATAATATCGTTTATATATACAACCAAAAGAATCAAATAAAACGCCATTACATCATTCTGTTTATTTAGAGGAATTATTGCAATTAATTTCATGAAATATATAGCAAATAAATGCACAATACTATACAAACGAGGAATATATGCAATAAAAAATAATAATAGTATAAGAAATACACATTTTTAAACGAAGGAATATATATATATATATATAATATATATATATATATGCAATAAAATTAATAGTAATATAAGAAATAGTTTTAAACGATGGAACATATATAATAAAAAAATAAAATAAAAATAATAATAATATAAGAAATACAAAAAATGCAATATAAGCATCAAAATAATAGCACAGGAGAAATATATATAAATATATATATATATATATATATATATATATATATATATTAAATAATTAAATATATTGAAAATAAATATACATCAAAATACATACATTTTATCTTCTACTGCGCTTAACTAAAACACTAAACTCGCAAGTGATCGAGTCTACAGTCACATCATTGTTGCTTTGCACTACGCAGTAAACACGATTTAACATTATTCCACCGCTGAAGTTATAGGGATACCTATACTCGATGTAAATAGCCTTCATATCGTTGAATACTATTTTTGTGGCCACATTACATTTGGTTGGCAAGTAATCCTTAAACACGGCTAGAATACATTCAAAAACACATACAAAGAGGTCATTCGTAGCCACAACATCATTATTAAATACAAGTTTATAAACACTCCTTTCCAATCAAGAGTTTATTCTTACCGAACCGACCTTTCAATCGTGACCCCATCTTCACAATTCATAGCGGCAGTTGAAATAATCTTCTATGTCGTAACGACAGTTGCTCATTATATAAAGAAATAGTTCTTCAGGGTGAACGGTGTACGTGAGCTCAGCCCTGTACTGCTCAAGTGCTTTGTACCAAAGTTTATGATATTTCAAAGAGTCTAAACCTTTTAAATAAGCATCCAGCTCTACACCATTCTCGCCTTGTTCAGTCCTACACTCGGTAAACCCATCGAGCAGAGCGGTGTATGAATATTCAAGAACCGTATCAAAATAAAGCATATCCGTAACACGTGCGTCTAATATAGGTTTCAGCTTGCGGAAACCGACGATTTCAAACATTCTACCGAGGATGAAACTGTTTTGCATAAGGACAAGAACGTTATTATCAGAAGCATTATTCCACATCAGTCGTATATCGCTGCATGGCTGATCGCTATTTATACACAACGTACAAACAATGGGGTATAAGTGGTTCTCACTAATCTGCTTTCTTCTTGTACCTACACCTGCAGGTATTTTATAACGATCCTCACTCCACTTCTCAACTACCACGAAGAGTCTATTCATCTCCTCAACACTTAAATAAGCAACATTCCGTGTACCAGAGTTTGTTTGTCTACAAGTCGTTTCCAGTACATAGTTAATGGCACCGGTTTCACGCCTGAACACGTGCAATGACTTCGTCACGGACACGTCGTACACGTTATTAGAATGGTTCTCAAAGGAAGTTCCATCGTATTCGAGGAGTGCACGTCCAGTCGGTAAAGCTCTGAGATGACTATGAGCCACAGGTGGGTGGATCGGCTCGACGGGAGGAGTGAGTCACATCATAAGCTGATAAATCGTGTACGGTGTTGTTCCAACATGAAAGAGGATACCTGTACCCCATTATACTGGGTAGGTATTTTGAGAAATTTTCCGATACATGAAGCAATATCGGTTTTAATGTTTTATCACTCAAACTCCCCAGAATTCACACCAGACATTTTCCTTCATTTTCACGAACTAAACACATTTTATTCACACTCCGGCGCACTAATTGAGAGAAACATATGACCATATTTTTCCTTTTTGCTTAGCATACGATACTCGTCTCTAAATTCTGATAAAATCTCACGCAGGGCTTTAGCCACAACCTCACTACAAACCTCGTCATGATATATATTAATGTAGTGGTAAAAATACTTAAGATTCTCCATGATGACAAGATTTATATTCTCAGTCTCAGGGTACGAGTACTCGGTATGATGCAGCATGACATAATACCGCTTGTCGCACCACTCATCAACAAAACTCACTAACTATGTACGTTGCTTCTCTTCTGCATGTGTTGTTTCTTCCACTTCACGGTATATGTAAGCTTTTATAAAGTTTAGTCCTAAAACATAGTTCAATATATCGCTTGTACCACGAAATCCTGCAATACTCTCGCCAGAATACCCGTAGAGTATTTGTACCTCTTGTTCCTTCGCACGATTCAATGTAGACTTAAAAGTATCAAAGGAGGGTGGAATATGGAGCCATTCAGTAACCTTATC
Organism: Bathynomus jamesi; assembly: GCA_023014485.1. Classification (NCBI taxonomy): domain Eukaryota; kingdom Metazoa; phylum Arthropoda; class Malacostraca; order Isopoda; family Cirolanidae; genus Bathynomus; species Bathynomus jamesi. The sequence goes on along the minus strand of JAJOZX010000331.1, from coordinate 767,120 downwards.
TTCACACTTTGCTGAATACCACTTCATAAACGTCGAACACGCAATATTAAAGGTAGCCATTACTCTTTTTCGTCTACGTGGGCAAATACACGTCTGAGATCCAGGGCTTCCAGCGGTCAAATGAGCACGCAGGATAGAGATATGCCTAGGAGTCACGTGGCCGAACATACAGGGGGGCGGAGCTTAGAACATTTTCCTGTACATACCCTGGGCAGAGCTTAGAACTTTCTCCTGTGCATTCGCGCGCACACACACACACACACACACACACACACACACACACACACAGGAGAAAGTGAAACGCTGATTGAAACACGATTTATTTAATAAATGAATTATTCAAGATATATATATTTACAAATACGTGTAATAAATAAACATCGTTAACAATAGACATATATCATTCAAAGATTATGGTATCAAAGGTTACGGTATCATAGGTACCAGGCACCTGGTAACGTTTCCTATAGGTGTTACGGCACATCTTCGTACCACTAAGTTCCTTCACGCCCCCCAGCTTCTGCTTCCAAAAATTGTGGGTACTTACAGTTAGTTGGGGGGGATGGTCGCCCTTATCTTCCAAGAACACTAGAGCCTTCAACGATTCAAAGTTAACGACCCGCCGATTCACCTGGTTGAGCGTGATACCCTTAGCCTTCACGACATATTTCATATCCTCCCCCATCCTCACCCGTACCCATAAGTTTTTGGCTCTGCTGAGAAAAAAGAGTCGGCGTATACGATGTCTCCATACTCATCTTGATCTCACCAGTTAACTCCGAGGAATTCACCAATAGAAGGCATGTATTCACGTTTCATCACTGTGAATATCACACTATCTGTATCGGCGTACAAAACCCTCCGCCCAAAAGATTGCAATAGACTCCAAAGTTTGATGCGTGCGTAGGCCGTTGTGAAGCTGGCTACAGGTATGTTTGTAACCCATGAGGGACCTGAGGTCAATTCGGTAATGTTGTAATTTATTCTGTAAGTATTACCCACATTCACGATCTCCATGACCTCTTTATCGGGAGCGTTGCCATAATCCCAGACTTCACTATAACTTTGTGAAAAATGAACGTTCCCCTTGCCAGTATTCTGTGCAAATTTTCCCCAAAGACTGTTTAGACACAACTTTGCACTAAAGCGCTTGCCTGGGTTCTTAACAGTTTGGGAACGGTCGAGCTGTATCCCTTCACGGTCACGATAACGCTGAAGATAAGCCGATTTTTTCAGCTTCGGTATCAATTTCTTGCGGATACCTTGATGCCTCTACCATATCCTTCAGAAAAGTGTTTATATATATGGCGTGAAAAGGTTGGGTAGCTTCTGAATCCTCCACACTTCATATATCTTCAATATTCTGTAGCCATGGCGAACGGCACGGTCCAGCTCAGGGCTTGTATATACACCTCTGATCTTACGCTGGTTGGTTGTGTGATTCCCATTGTTCTCCTCTGCGCACTTCACGCATAGGGGAAACATAAGCTTGTGGTCTATAACGACGGGAAAGATCAGCATCCATAAATCGCGAGGGGGGAGTACATCTACGAAAGAAAGACCGAAATAGTGCTTGGTCAAATTTGTTGAGAACACCTCGATGGTGGGCAGGTCAGGACCCACCAGTTTTTCAGGTGCACCTACAGGGTACGGATTGTTCTTCATCACGTAGGGATATAAAGAACAGAAGTCGTAGTAATGGAGTTTCACTCCCTTCGTTGGCGGAAAGTATAGCTTGAAGGGATTTGTACGCCCTCCGAACAAGCTTTTACCGCATTTGAGAGGATCCAGCACCATTGAACGCTTGATCGTGTTTATTTCTTCATGGTACTGTCTATCTCTTTCCATCCGTGCATCATACTCATGGTCCCAGAGGACCTTGTGAGTGAACTGGGCGCCTATAAGCTGATCGCAGGTGCGGGTCCATGCAAGACTGTCGGCAGGAGATCTACCGTGGATATCTCCTACGATTCCACACTCAGGACGTGGGCATCTATGCCACCAGCACCCGTTAAAGGAGTACACGGTCTTCTCACCAGTGGCACGGTTTTCGCTTAGACCATGCACCCAAAAAATACGACCATTAACCTTAATGGGTACTTCCCCCGTGTTGCGGGCATGCTTTATGTATACACCTGTCTGCTGCTGTAGGTGTTGAGCTAGTAAATAGCCTTGTGACCATAACTGCGGGGAATGTTTCTGTGAATAACGGCTAAGGTGTCTTTAGGCATAAAATTGTTCTTGAACACCGTAAAGCAAATGAGGCAATCGTGATTGCGACTTGCAACGAATCGCATTTGAACTGGTCTATGTACATCCTTCTAAAGGCCTGGAAACATACTCTAAGCACGCGCACATCATTCACGCAATAACGCTCACATTCATCAGCTATATTGTAAGGATTATCTTCATTAAAACTGTTGCAGTAACGGTCAAAATCTTCACGTTCACCTGTACTCATTCATTCATAAAGTAATGTTTGGATGGAGGTAGTCATACGTAATTTAGTTTCGCTAGTGAGGAATGTGTAAGGGAAATATCCTCTTGAAACTTCGGCAGCGACATCCATTATCTTGGGTAGCTTTGCTAATTTCCAAGGTGTGTATAATATAGTGTCTTTAAACTGCACATTACCTCTTATTTGCATCTGTATAAGCTTGTTTCCTCTTTTGAAGGTATCGCCTGTAAATATCTCAGAGGACTCGTGCTCAAGCAACTCCTTATAAACGAACTGTGTGTCAAACTTTGCACCGTTATGGGCAAGAATATACACATTTTTTTAACTTGTCCGCTAACAAAGAGTTTCACGGGGCTCTCTTGTGCAATCATTTTAAAAAGTTTGTCCGTTTACCACATTTGTGACACTCATCACACTCGATCTCCATGCACTCATCACAGATAGTCTGGCTTACAAGTAGATGTGGGATAACCTCTTTGGTTTCAGCATTCGTGTATGTTTTTATATCGTAGTACACAGTTATATAAGGTCTATTTTTAGGCTTAGCATCTTTCATATAACATACATGCTTTACTCGAACCGCCTTGCCTTATATTTCTCATGGCATGTAGAACAGTGAGTTTCATCACATTTATGCTTGAAATTCCCCCAGTTATCCATCATATGAAACATACCACATTCACAGATTCTCATTTTCCTGCACGTGCCACTTGACTTATGGAGCTCAAAACAGTTATTATTGAAAAATGTGCGTCTGTATAGTACATCACAGTCCCTCTTCTCAGCTTCAACCACACGGCTTTCACATTTGGAGCTTTTACACTGCGCACATACCATGTGGCAATCTTTACAATGTTTCATTATATCATCCGCAAACTCGATACACCCCTTACACAAATCATGATTTCGTCCATATTTTCGACTTTTATCATAACTCGCGTAAAGCTCCCTTATATTACGGATGGGGAGATACGTTGTCCCTGACAGTCCTAAAATAAGTAGGGGTCTTGTACGATCTCTCACACAGCTTTTGAAAACATACACAGTCCTACGACGTTCATCCATTCCAAATACAACTATACGAGCATTCATTTCCTGTTCTACCTTTCTCAGCTCTTCAGAACCCATATACACTCAAACTCAAGTTGCAATCTGAAGCTAGTTTACGTGCACGCTGCACAACCAAATTTTTTGCGTCCGTGTATTTAGCACAGTAAACATATAAGCCAAGACTAGTGCTATAAAGCCACTACCACGATCGGCGTTTACATGACGTCTGTAAATAGCCTGAGAATTGAAGTTACGAATATAAGGTGTGGCACTATGACCCGCAACACGGAAAACATGGTCAATATTTACCGTGAAGTTGTCCATATTGAAGGCTGAACTACTTTCAGAAGCCTGCATTATACGGCTTAATATATATTCTCTATCTTGAGCTGCCAAGCGTCTGAATGGTATTACTACACAAAAATCATCTACATTACCGTCATCTGACCCAAACCCGAAGGACAGCCTCGTCCAGACTTCACGTTCATCGTGGTTCTGAACGGGCAAACTCCACAATGCGTTCAACAACACGCCGTAGTCAGTGTTCAACACCATTGCTATACATGGTTCTTGGCTCAATCCTGACTATATACCGATTTCTAGTCAGGGCTGGGGTTGGGGTGGCGGTGCGCAGCAACTCGAATGTTATACCATCCTCTACAGCACGAGAAGCTGCTACTGCCGTGAAGGATGTACCCGAAATTGAACAGGAATAAGTGGGTATATTTGAGGAAGGTACTATTGTGGGGGTTGTGTCGTAGAACGTAGAGGGCTAGGGCTCTATTACTGGTGGTCTAACAACCGGCGCAATCCTGGCACGCTGTATACCTGACGTGGAGGGCTCTTCATCATTCCTCCGCTTTGAATTGTCGCGTGCTACAGGTATCGCTGGTGTGGGGTCGTTAGCGGGGTTGGAGTCTCTGACAACAACTACACTGCCGTTGGGGTCATCTGTAATATCCATGATGGCGTGCTGTACCTCATCGTCATTCACGGTTCTGTGGAAGAAGAGGAAAAACAAGACTGTAGAATATAAGGATTACCACTTAAATTTTTATTATATTCTGTAAATGACCCACTTAAGAGTATGGCGTGTTAGAGATACATTCTTTAGAAAAATTCAGGTTCACGAGCCCCTCCACATGTATTGTATCTGGCCCTACAGGATGTGGTAAAACTGTATTTATGCTTAAAATCATTAAAGATAAGGGGGAGATGTTCTCAAAATTTGTGCATAAAGTAATATGGTGCTATTCGACATATCAGTCAGTGTTCAACGAGTGCCAAGATTAAATTTTGTTAATTCGTTAAAATGTAATGAGCATACAGTCATTGTAATTGACGATCTCATGTTCGAAATGGATAAAACGTTTGTCGAGACATTTACAGTGTTCTCCCACCATCTTAACATAAGCGTATTCTTCATCAATCAGAATCCATTTTTCAAAAATAGATACATGCGCGATGTGACGTTAAATACACAATATCTAGTCTTATTCGCGGAACGTAGAGATGTATCACAAATTGGGGTATTAGCCAATCACATGTTCCCGAATCACCGTAAGGAATTTTTAGGATATTATAAAGAAGCTACAAATCAGCATTACGGATATTTGCTTTGCGACCTTCATCCGCGAAACACGTTTAGGGTGCTTCTAAGAACGAATATATTTCTAAACGAGCCTGAAACGGTGTATATTCCAGAATGACAAAGAGGCTAAACAGATACCATGAATTAATAAAAATCTATCATCGACTGCTCCGAGCAATGCAACAGATTTTTGCTAGAAGTGGTAGTGATTCCACACGAGGTGTATGCTTCACTACAAAGTTCAAAGAATCCAGACACGGTTCTACAACCCCGTAAAAGCAGGCTTAAAGAACGGAAAGCGAATTGTTAACCCTCTTAAACAGTGAAAAACACCTGATGAGAAAAGAATTTTATGCCAAGAAGCTCTGCAGAAATTTCTTCACGAGTATGAAAATTATAAGAATCCGACAGAGATCCGTGTGGTTATTAGGCACAGCACGGCTAACGCTAAACATGGTGACATAGGACGTATGTCCGACGATAGAGCTGACCAACCAAAGAATAACGGGTCAGCATGTATTAAAAAGAACCCTCCCACATACATTGAGGTATAAAGGTTTAAGTCTTCCTATATACTATTGAGCTAAAATGTGTCTGTGTGTCTGTCCGCTTTCTTCGGAACCGTGCACAGACTAAACGGCACATCGGAAAATTCTGCAACCACCACCAACTGATAGCCCATGAGCAGCCGATGTGCTCTGTCAAGTTTCCCGGTCCTAGATCACTCCGCGGCCGAGCACGAGCTATTTAATATCTATTACAAGTGAATGTAAGTACTTCGAAAACGAAAATGACGAGAGCAAAAATACATAATAAACAGTTTGGTAGGCCCGATAATAATTTGGTAGTCCCGACAATACGGAAGTACCAATATACATATACATATATACAATACATATACAGCTAGCTGTGACATATACTGCTACATATACTGTGATATATACTGCTACCTGCCCGGAGGGCGATAGCGAGCGATAGCGAGCTACCTCTTGTTATGATCTATTGAATGAGGACCCAAACATACAATGGACCGATACACGTCATATCATTGTGGAAGGAGCAAAGGTAAATTGATCGAATATCGTAGACATCGTCCATGATCTGGTGAGAAAGGGGGATAGGCCTTCACCATCAGGATGGAAGCATATTAAAGCAAGCTTACAACAAATAAATGTCCCCAAAACAATGATAGGAAATCTAAACAGGTCAAAAAACTTGGAACATGCATAGCACGTGCCACAATTGAAAACGCCATCACCCCCGGCGGTAGCAACTCTGAAGAGGAGAAAGAAGAGGATAAACAACGGTCATCTCTACCCACGTGCCTTTAAAATACGCAAATGGCTAACATATTAAGAAGACGTTATTATGATATTTTTAACCCAGCCTCCTACGGAGGCGTAGATAGACTGTACAAAAGTGTTTACAATGATGGAGTAGGGAAAAAAGATGTTGAGAGTTCTTTGCGGGAGCGGGTCGCTTATACACTTCATAAGCCTGTGAGAAAAAGGTTTAAAACAGCCAAGATAACAGCGGCATCGATTGACTCTATTTGGCAAGCAAATTTAACAGACATGCAAAGATATTCACTGTATAACGATGGTTACCGATACATCCTATTCATAATAGATGTATTCTCTAGATATCTGTGGCTAATTCCTCTGAAAAATAAATCGCCTGAAATAGTTGCTAAAGCCACCAAAACGTTGATGTTGAAAGAAAACAGGGTTCCTGGTTATTTTTGTACGGATATGGGGAAAGAATTTATGGGCGAACTTTTCAGAACATGTTGATAGAGTTTAGTATCAGCTACTACACTACCAATTCTATACATAAAGCCTCTTTAGCTGAAAGAGTTCAACGTACCATTAAGCTATTCCACACATAAGAACACATACAGATTTATAGACATTCTGAAATCATTGGCCTCATCATACAACCGCTCACACCATCGCACAATTGGGACAACACCAAGCGAGATTTTAGAAAAAGGTTCGCGTACAGAGTCCAATGGGAGAATTGATGGAACACCACCACCATACTCTGCGCGTTTCAAAATCACTGATTATGTAAGGCTGTCGCATTCGGGAAATAAATTCGCGAAGGGATTTGAGCAAGGCTGGACACGTGAGATTTTTAAAGTTAGGGCTATGAGACCTAAAGGCGAGATAATGTTGTATTTACGTTGAAGATTTGAATGGGGAAGAAATCGCAGGAGGCTTTTACCTCGAGGAGTTGCAGAAAGTGACATTTAATTTAGGAAAAAATGTGTTTAAAATTGAAAAAACTTTAGGAAACAAAGGTTCAGGAAAGAGAAAAATGTACCTGGTGAAATGGGTAGGGTACCCAAAAAGCTTCAACACCTATATAAAAGCTGCTGCAATAATGAAGCTTAAATAGTATGCAACATGGTGCCTAACCATTTCTACGTCACACTACCGTCCTCCTCGTCCCTGTCTGTACATCCAAACAATACCCTGGCCACTTTGTAACAGAACTCAATGGACCCATTGAATTGGGTCGTGATTCGTAATGAGGTGGGGATATGCGAGATTCAGTTGGACACCCTCTTTTTAAATATTAATTATAAAGAACCCGTTTTTACGATTCTTAGAGACTGTAATGAGTGTGAAAAAGCTGGGGTAACTCGGGATGAAACCATACGTATCGCCCGGATTGGGGATGCACGGTGTTGCAGTTCAGTAGTAACACTAGGTCCGGGCTGCTATGCTGCGGCTCAGGTTGTTGTGAGAGACTTAAACGCAAGTTTAAAAAAATAGAATCTTACGGATGATTTAATATACGAAATCGTAAACAAAGAAAACCATGCACATACTGTGACCATAAAATCACAGGCTGACAGAAATATTAAAAACAAAGGACTGTTCAAAATTATAACCTAGGGCCGATATCGATCAGCCTTCCAAAGAGATTCCTTTCACGAGGCACAACATGACTTGTCCAGCGTAATGTATCAGATGAAATTGGAGAACTTGAGTGATGGATATACACCCCCAGACATGTGCTATATTTACAGCAATATAGCGGAGCACCAGTTTGTTGGGGATATCCAGGCACGCCTGCTGCGCATTGCACACATTCCCATAGAGGGAAGAGCATGAGTATTATATATGACAGGGCCCATTATGTGAATGTCGCGACTAATCTAATAACCAACATCTCAATATATATATATATATATATTATATATATATAAGAACGACTGAGGGAAAAAATTTCCCATTCGGTGATGGGAGCTTAACAGTGAAGCTGCACTTTCGACGCACTGAGTTGTAATGGACAGAAAGCCTTTCACAGTCTATCGAGGTGTGAGATACCAGCGTGGTAGTGGACTTGGATCCATTTTTTAAACCATACTACGTACAGCTGTCCCCTTGCTGAAGAAGGGAGCCAGATACCTCGGGAGGAAAGCGCTACAATGAGGTCTTAACACGACAGAAGACATATTGGCCGGGGCTAAACCTAAAGAAGCTCTAAAAAAAACACTTAAAGTGTACAAGGGACGAAATTGTCAAAGATGCAAAGAGAAAAATGCGTGGTGGTGGTGGTGGTGGGAAGAAGACGAGGACTGTTCGGAAGAATGGATTACGAGCACGTGGCGTTAAACTTAAAAGGAGATCGAAGAAAAAGTGTTCTAAGCGAATAAAACCTATGGCTGACCATTTTTTTGACTGATATAAGCTAAGGACATTTATTATGTTTACTGTCCGCAGCTATAAGTATCTCTAAATTACGCTTATCATTCCTAACAGATCTTTTAACCTGACGTCTAAGCTCGATATATTTATTAAAGTTATCTACTGTGCCATTGCGCTTATTAAGTCTATACGCTCTGTTACGCTCGTTTATGAACTCGTCTATTTCCCTAGCCCACCACTTGGGCCTACCATGATTTCTAGCGCTCTTGGGCCTACGAACAATAAACTCCCTTTCAATATTCAAAAAACTTTCTTTAAACGCCTCCCAATGAAAATTTGCGTCATTACCCATAAATAATTTATCCCAGTCCACTACTCTCATCTTGTCCGCAAAACTATAAAAATTAGCCCTACGAAAATCAGGGACTTCTATTACGTTACTACCCTTACTGTTTTCTATCAATAACTTAAACCTAATAATTTGGTGATCGCTACATCCCAAACACTCACCTACTTCTAAACCTTCGACTATATTATCGTCGTTCGTCATCACCACGTCTAAGATATTGTCACCGCGTGGTTCGGTAACCATCTGTCGTAAAAAATTATCTTCCATGAACTCAGTCGGACTCAAACCCTCATCATTACCAGTAAAAGTCTCGTAATTAACATTAGGGCAGTTAAAGTGTCCGACAATTATACTATTCCGATTATAATTATTAATAAAGTTACCGAGGAGTGAGTAAAATCTAGTATCGGTATCAAGGGGTTGAACAGGAGGTCTATAAACAACAAAATTAAAGCTAATACTGCGCACCATAACTTCAACGCATATCGCATTAATTGCTGCCGGAAAATCTATCTTAACTTCGATAGCCCTAAGAGAATTACGAATGCACAGCAAAACACCGCCACCAATCCTATGTAACCTATCATTAGTAAAAAGTTTAAAACCCGCTATATCAAGTTCTCCCAACAAGTCCCGAGTCACGGTATTTAACCACGTTTCGGTTATAGCAACTATATCGTAGTTGCCGGAATAAATTATCGCCTTAAATTCGTTCAATTTATTTCTAATACTACGCACGTTACAATAAAAGACGTTTAAATTATTTTTTACCACGGATCGGCGTTTTAAACTATTTTTCACGTCGTGCCGGTGTTTCCCGGACCCAAAACGTTTAAAGAAGACTTCGACATATACAGCTTTCGAACGTTCTCATCGATTAACCTACCTAGCCTAGCATTCCCTATTTCATTGAAATGCACCCCCATCTTTTATGAAAAGGCTAGGATCACTAAATTCCGACCACACCTTTACGAAGGGTACATTTTCCTCAACACAAATCTCTTCTAGTTCAGTATTCAAAAATATTGTTTTTAACGTAATCCTAAGACCCAAACCATGCCTAGGGGTAATACCTAGAACTAAAGACCTATCTGATCTCCCCTTTAGGGACCTAATTAACCCCTATATCTCTCCAAACGTCAGGCACTCTCGTATCGGGCCTATACGAGTCGTTGCCCCCTACCATCATCACCAACATCGAGTGACGGGAGGCAACGTCAATCCTATCTACTTCGTCTCTAATTCTGTCAACCCTGGCCCCTAGTAGACAGACCCTCCTCCTCTTGGTTGGATTCCGTTCAACGAACTCCTTATCCATATGGCGCACTAAAATAGTTTCCCCCTCGTTCACATCCCTATCCAACTGGGCGAAAGGGTTCGAAACCTCGATAGGGGAGGAGATTCCTGTCACCTAACGTACGTGGCCTAGCTCCACCCTTAACGTCTCTAAATCCCTCCCCGTCTACTGATCTCAGACCAACCTTAACCCCTTCCTCAACTCTGTCTAACCTTCCCGATAAGCTACCTATACTAGAAATTATGTTCCTCACCTCACCCTTTAAATTACTAACGTCTTCAACGTTACTATAGGTTGGGCCTTCGTCAACTGTAACCCTACCCCTGCCCTCATCAAGCGTTGCAAGTCTTTCCGTCACCTTGCGTACACTACGTTTTATATCAACTATCTCTTCCCTAAAATCACAAAAGAAACAAACCGATCTCTCGGTAATCGCCATAGGACCGCCGTTGTAATCCTTAAAATCCGTATACCACCGATTAACCCCACACCTAGCACACGACGCTTTCTGTGACGGCATCGCGCAAGTTAAATTAGTTAACGTTTATAACCATCACAAGTTTAAGTTAAATTAAGCCGGCACGCTATGAAAACTTCTAAATCGCTAAAAACCACTAATATTCAGTTACTTAACTATAACAATGTGAATATAAACCTAAATATATAAAATTCAGAACTTTCCAAGTAAATTTATCGGCAATATCCAAAAGTAGAAACAATATCAGAGAGTCCAGGGAATGCGTCAGCTCAGTAAGGAGTCTGGCTGACCACCAACTCATTTCAGTAATGTTTACGCTGCACTGAATGAGAAGTGCTGGATTGGGAGGGGAGGTCCGACCCCATGGCCTCCTAGATTACCAGATTTGACACCCCTCCACTTTTTCTTTTGGGGTTACATAAAAAATTTTGTATATGGATACACCGGAATGGTGGACAGTGTGGACAACTTGAAACAACAAATTATTGCAGCCATAGAAACCGTAACTCAAGAGGTGCTAAGGTGTGTTTGGGCTGAAAGTGATTATCGGTTAGATATATGAGGCGCTCAGGCAAATGGAGGCGAATTAACCATTTCGGGATTTTGGTGGATTTGCCTCTATTCGCCCGAACGCCTCATATGTCGTGCCACAAAAGGAGCCCATGTAGAAATTTATTAATAAATCTGTAAGTGTTACTCTCCATTTTATTATCTAGTTCATTCCAGTATATTGCGTGGGTAGTGTAGTATAACCTCAAGAAATGTGTAACACTTTTTACGGACACCCTGTGTATATATATATATATATATATATATATATATATATATATATATATGTCGTGCCAAAAATCGTGTCCACATCAAATATAAGTAAATACAGAATATGAAACATGACGACATTAACATCTTAAAATTTAATTTAGTTGTCATGGAAACGTTACGTATGTATATTACGTCATGGCAATCGTGGAAATTTGTGCATAACTATTATTATTTTATACTCATTTGACATTTTAGATACGTCCGAGCTTGAAGTGACTCAGAACTAAAGAAATCATACATATGAAACTATTGTGCAGATTATAGGTTATATTTTAGTAGCATGGGCGCAAAAGGATAGAGAGTAATGCAATTTCAAATGTCGATCAATGTTGTAAAGGAAATGTTGCATAAGGTTATACCACAAGGGAGAGGGGGAATGTTGCAAGAGGTTATGCAACAAAGGGGGAGGGAGAATGTTGCAAGAGGTTATGCAACTTTGGGAAGGGGGAATATTGCAAGAGGTTATGAAACTTGGGGGAAGAGTTATCCCCCAAGTTGCAATGAACTCCCGCTGAGGGAGATGTCTTTGGGGGAGAAGGTGGGACGGCCTCACCCGCCAAAGGGGTATACCTAACCTAAGAGAGAAAGGAGAAAAGAGGTGTACACTTGGCAGGAGCCAAGCGCGTATTAAGACTTGAGCCAAGAGTCCGCTGTCTTATAAGAGCCTAATCAGCCAGTTGGCTTAACTGGCTGAGTTGTCAGATTGCGCTATTTATTTAATTAAAGCATATATTCAGGCTTAATCCGCCAGTTGGCTTAACCAGCCAGTTGACTTAGAGTTGAGTTGCCAGATTGCAGTATTTATTTAATTAAAGCATATATTCTCGCCAGTTGGCTTAACCAGCCACTTGACTTAGAAAACCTACAAGGCAGGCACATTATTAGGGCTGAGTTGCCAGATTGTGCTATTTATTTTTAAAGCATATATTCTCGACAGTTGGCATATTCCGCCAGTTGGCTTAACCAGCCAGTTGACGTAGAATACCTAGAAGGGAGATATACGAGGGTAATTCAATAAGTATCCGCACTTTTTATTTTCACAATTTTATTTTCACATCCGATAGATTATAAACACATCACTTCTCAACATAGTCTCCCTGTTATAGTCTCCCTGTTTCTCAATACATTTAGTCCAGTGATCTACAAGCTTCCTAATGCCATCACAGAAGAATGTTTTTGGCTGTATGCGTAGCCAGTCGTGCACCGCCTCCTTCAGGTCATCATCGCCTTCGAATCGCTGACCTCTCAAAGCGTCTTTTAGTGGTGCAAACAGGTAACAAAGGTCGAGGTCGAGGTGACTGTAGGCTGGGATGGTCGAGAACTTCAAATTTAAGTTCCTGAAGGCATTTTCTAGTCTGTGCAGCGGTATTACGGCGCGCATTGTCGTGTAACAGAATAACACCTTCCGACAATCTCCCTCTCCGTTTTGTGCGAATTGCTTGCTTTAACTCATTCCGAAGCATGTCAGAATACGATGCACTTGTTACTGTAGTTCCACGCTCTAGATAATGTTCAAGGATAGGACCTCGTGTATCCCAAAACAGTGTCAAGAGTCAGCCTATTCAATAGTTCATGACATTCTTGGCTTTCACAAGGTTTGTGCAAGATGGGTGCCCAAATAGTTGACAGAAGAGCACAAGCGTAATCATATGGACGTCTGCTCTCGTCTTTTGGCGCGGTATCATAATGAAGGTGAAAACGTTTTTGATCTCATTATCACGAGATGAAACCTGGATTCATCACTATGAACCAGAAAGCAAACGACAGAGCATGCAATGGAAGCATCCAACATCTCCCGTTGCAAGGAAGTTCAAAGCGCAGCCGTCAGCAGGTAAAGTTATGCTAACACTGTTGTGGGATACACGAGGCCCTATCCTTGAACATTATCTAGAACGTGGAAGTACAGTAACAAGTGCATCGTATTCTGACATGCTTCGGAATGAGTTAAAGCAAGCAATTCGCACAAAACGGAGAGGGAGATTGTCGGGAGGTGTTATTATGTTACACGACAATGCGCGCCCTCATACCGCTGCACAGACTAGAAAATGTCTTCAAGAATTTAATTTGAAGTTCTCAACCATCCAGCCTACAGTCCAGACCTGGCACCTTCCGATTTTTACCTGTTTTACCTGTTTTAATCCACAACACGTTCAACTACGCGTCATAGTCCAACACCGCTGGTATACAGGGAGCCACGGACAACCCTGACCACGTACCGATTTCTAGTCAGGGCAGGGGTGGGGGTAGCGGTGCGCACCAACTCGAATGTTATACCATCCTCCACAGTATGAGAAGCTGCTGCTGCTGCTGTGGAGGAAGTACCCGAAGCTGAACAGGAATAATGGGGAATATTTGAGGAAGGTACTATTGTGAGGGGTGTGTCGTAAGACGTAGAGGGTTGGGGCTCTATTAATGGGGTCTAACAACTGACGCAATTCTGGCACGCTTTATACCTGACGTGGAGGGCTCTTCATCATGCTTCCATTTTGAATTGTCGCATACTACAGGTATCACTGGTGAGGGTTCGTCAGCGGGGAAGGATTTTGTAGTTACACGGTCATCGGTTTCATCTGTGATATCGATAATGAGGGGCGGTACATCGTCGTCATTCACGGTTCAGTGGAAGAAGAAAAACAATATAAGGAGCAGCACTTAAGTTTTGTAATATTTTGTAAATGACCTAATTATGAGTGTGACGTGTTAGAGATGGGGTCTGTAGAAAAATTCAGGTTCACAAGCCCCTCCACATGTATTATATCTGGCCCTACAGGATGTGGTAAAACTGTATTTATGCTTAAAATCATTAAAGATAAGGGGGAGATGTTCTCAAAATTTGTGCATAAAGTAATATGGTGTTATTCGACATATCAGTCAGTATTCAACCAGTACCAAGTTGAAAATTTGTTCCACAAAGGTGTATATGACGTTAATTCGTTAAAAGGTAATTTGCATAGTCATTGTAAATCATGATTTCATGTTGGAAATGGATAAAACGTTTGCAGAGACAGTTACAGTGTTCTCCCACCATTTTAACATAAGCGTATTCTTCATCAATCAGAATCTATTTTTAAAAAATAGTTACAAGCGCGATGTGTCGTCAAATACACAATATCTTGTCTTATTCGCACAATGGAGAGATGTGTCACAAATTGGGATATTAGCCAATCAAATGTTCCCGAATCAGGGTAAGGAGTTTTTGGAGGTTTATAAAGAAGCCACAAGTCAGCGTTACGGATATTTACTTTGTGACCTTCACACGCAAAACACGTTTAGGGTGCTTCTAAGAACGAATATATTCCCAAACGACCGTAAAATGGTGTATATTCCAGAATGACAAATAGGCTGAAGAAATATCGTGAATTAATAAAAATCTATCAACGATTGGCCCGGGCAATGCAACAGATGTTTGTTAAAAATATCAATTCAGACTTTTTAAAATGCATTTGTGAACTCTGTCTTAATGATATAAAATGTAATGTGAAAATGAAACCCCTTAGAAGGCTCGCTTACGTCGTTACAAGAAAATAATACGTGCGCTCGCTCATAAAAGTCAAACTGTTGGGAATGAAGAGCGAATTATTGTACAAAGAGGGGGATCATTCCTCTCCATCTTATTTTCAGTTTTGGGGCCTTTACTGCCTAGATTAATATAATGAAGAAGGTGGTAGTGATTCCGCACGAGGTGTATGCTTCATTGCAAAGTTCAAAGACTCCAGACACTACTCTAGAACCCGGTAAAAGTAGGCTTAAAAGAATAAAAAGCGAATTTTTATCCCTATTAAAGAGTGAAAAGTCACCTGATGAGAAAAGGATCTTGTATCAAGAGGCTTTGCAGAAATTTCTTCATGAGTACGAAGATTATAAGGATCCGACAGAGCTCCCCGTGGTTATTAGGCACAGCGCGAGCAGCGCTAAGCATGGCGTCATAGAACCTGGGCCCGACGTTAGAGATGACCAACCAACGAATAACGGAACACAACACATCGAACACGTATTAAAAAGCAGTCTCCCACATACATTGAGGAATAAAGGCTTAAGTCTTTATAATCTATTGAGTGAGGACCCCATCATACAGTGGGCCGATAAAGGCGAGATCATTGTTGAAGGAACAAGAGTACAAGGATCCAACATCGTTGACACTGTCCATGATCTGGTGAGAAAGTGGGAGAGGCCCTCACCAACAGGATGGAAGCATATTAAAGCAAGACTACAACAAATAAATGTCCCCAAAACATTGATAGGTAATCTGAATAGGTTAAAAGACTTGGATCAAGTCTCGCATGTGTCACAACTGAGTACGCCATCGCCCCCAGCAGTTGCGTCTCTGAAGAAGAGAAAGAAGAGAACAAACGGACAACCTTATCCACGTGTCTCTAAAATACGCAAATGGCTGACATATTAAGTAAACGCTATTATGACATTTCTAACCCCGCCTCCTATGGCGGTGTTAATAGAGTGTACAGAGGTGTTTACGGAGTAGGGAAAAAAGATATTGAGAGGGTTTTGCGGGAGCAGGATGCTTATACACTTCATAAGCGGGTGAGAAAAAGGTTTAAAACGGCCAAGACAACAGCGGCTTCGATTGACTCTATTTGGCAAGCGGATTTAATAGACATACAAAGATATTCAGTGTACAGGGTGTACATAAAGTCAGGATCTATTTTTGTGAAGCACTTGGAAATTATATGGAATTCAATCATAAAATGATAAAGTGGTAACATTTATTAAATAATTAAGAGTAGGATTCGACGTGACGCCCATCAGTATCCCTGCACAGCTCAAATCGTTCCGCAGCATTACTAAACACATTCTGGAGCATTTGCGGGGTTATGTTATCTGCAGCAGTTCGTATACGTGTACGTAAGTTTTCAAGACTCGTAATCTTCGTCTGATAGACGTGCGATTTGATAAAGCCCCATGCAAAGAAATCTAAAGGGATTAAATCTGGTGATCTCGCTGGCCAAGGTCTGTTGCTTCCGCGTCCGATCCAGCGATTTGGAAAACGTCCATTTAGATAATCCTGAACAATTTTGGCATAGTGACAAGGAGCACCATCATGTTGATAGACGACGGTACTAACAATCCTATCCCCGTCGTCTATCAACATGATGGTGCTCCTTGTCACTATGCCAAAATTGTTCAGGATTATTTAAATGGACGTTTTCCAAATCGCTGGATCGGACGCGGAAGCAACAGACCTTGGCCAGCGACATCACCAGATTTAACCCCTTTAGATTTCTTTGCATGGGGCTTTATCAAATCGCACGTCTATCAGACGAAGATTACGAGTCTTGAAAACTTACGTACACGTATACGAACTGCTGCAGATAACATAACCCCGCAAATGCCCCAGAATGTGTTTAGAAATGCTGCGGAACGATTTGAGCTGTGCAGGGATACTGATGGGCGTCACGTCGAATCCTACTCTTAATTATTTAATAAATGTTACCACTTTATCATTTTATGATTGAATTCCATATAATTTCCAAGTGTTTCACAAAAATAGATCCTGACTTTATGTACACCCTGTATAATGACAGATACCGCTACATTTTATTCATAACAGATGTATTCTCTAGATATCTGTGGTTAATTCCACTGAAAAATAAATCGCCTGAAACAGTTGCTAAATCGACCAAAACGTTCATGATAAAAGAAGATAGGGTTCATGGCTATTTTTGTACGATATGGGGAAAGAATTTATAGGCCGCCCTTTTCAGAACATGCTGACAGATTTTAATATCAGTTACTACACTAGTAGTTCTATACATAAGGACTCTTTAGCTGAAAGAGTTCAACGTACCATAAAGGAACGCTGCATCGCTATTTTACACATAAAAACACATACAGATATATAGACATTCTCGGGTCATTGGCGTCGTCATACAACCGTTCGCACCACCGGACGATTGGCACAACATCTAAAGAAGTTTTAGAAAGAGGTACGCGTCCAGAAGTAAGAATAGATGGAGCACCGCCACCACACTCTACATACAGTATTTCAAAATCAATGATTATGTAAAGGTATCACGTTCGGGAAATAAATTCGCGAAGGAATTTGAGCAAGGAAGGACACGTGAGATTTTTAAAGTTAGTGCTATGAGACCTAAAGGGAAGATAATGATGTATTACGTTGAAGATTTGAATGGGGAAGAGATCGCTGGAGGCTTTTACCGCGAGGAGTTGCAGAAAGTGACATTTAATTTAGGAAAAAGTGTGTTTAAAATTGAAAAAATTTTAGGCACCAAAGGTTTAGGAAAGAGAAAAATGTACCTGGTGAAATGGCTGGGTTACCCAGAAAGCTTCAATACCTACATAAAAGCTGCTGCAATAATGAAGCTTAAATAGTGTGCAACATGGCGCCTTTCCACTTCTATGTCACACTCCCGTCCTCTTCTTCTCTCTCTGTACATCCTAACAACATCCTGGCCAACTTTGTGACAGAACTCCACGGACACATTGAATTGGAGCGTGATTCGTATGAGGTGGGTTTATGCGAACTTCAGTTAGCTACCAAATTTTTAACTCTTGAAAATGAGCAAATCATATTTCTAATCCTTAGAAGAATCGATGAGTGTGGAAAATTAGGCATAACCTTAGACAATACTATGCGATCAGTACTGAATCGTAAGGTACAGTACAATAGTACAAATGTAACGCTAGGAATCGGGCATTATGACACAGCCATGGATATTGTGAGGGGGTTAAACAAGAGTCTTGAAAAGTCGTACCTGACTAACAATTTAATTTTTGAAGTCGTAAACATAGACGCGCCTGCACGCATATTGAAGTTAAAATCAACGCTTAGTAGAGATATTAAAGATAAAGAGCTGTTCACAATTGTGGCTGAGGGTCGATATAGTGCAGCTCTCCAAAGAGATACCTTTCACGAGGAACAACATGACTTGTCCAGCTTAATGTATCAGTTGAAGATGGAGAAATTAGGTGAAAGCTGCCCATCCCCAGACATGTGCTATATTTACAGCAATGTCGTAGAGCATCAATTTGATGAGGACACCCAGGCGCCCATGCTGCGCATTGCACACATCCCCAACCATTGAGGGAAAAGTTTGAGCATTACATATGACAAGCCCCATTATGTGAATTTTGCAACTAATCTATTGACCAACATCACGATATATATAAGAACGATTGATGGAAAAAATTTCCCATTCGGTGATGGGAACTTAACAGTGAAGCTACACTTTCGTCAGTTATAATGACCCGAAGGCCATTCACAGTCTATCGAGGGGGTGAGATAGCAGCGTGAGAGTGGGCTTGGATCCAATTTTTCAACCATACTACGCACCGCTGTCCCACTGTTGAAGAGGGGCGCTAGATACCTACGGAGGAAGGCGTTACAATAAGGTTTTAACGCGGCAGAAGACATAATGGGTGGAACTAAGCCTAAAGAAGCTATAAAAAAACATTTAAAACGTACACGGGAAGAAATCATCAAAGAGGCAAAGAGAAAAATGCGTGGTGGCAGAAAGAAGAGAGCTGTCAGGAAAAAGCGGTTACCATCAAGTGGCGCTAAACGTAAAAGGAAATAAAAAAGAAGTGCTCTAAGCGTATGAAGCCGATGACTGATCATTTTTTAACTGATATAAACTGAGGACACTACTCTCACGAATCATAGGCTGATTACTAGTTGTCGAGAGAGGTGGTACTATTTCTGACTCGTCATGGCGCGTTTCATCCATCCGTGTAGTTCACAATGCTGTAAATCGGAACTGTCCCTCTTTGATATGTCCCCTACTTAGGTCTCTATTCAGCATAGTGACTTTACAATTAACCCATTAAACACAATTAGTTCACCGAGTGCCCCGATTGAATTCGTGATATCTAGCTCAGGCCTTTACTTTTTTCACCCAAGCTGCATGCACATGTACGCTGAACTGCGTATAGCTCATTCAGATGGAACGGACTGCGATGATATTTACTCTGCATACCCTAAAACCAACTTTCTATACCCCATATTCAGCCAGTGTGAGGTGTATTTAAATCAGGTTAACATCTCGGCAGGAACGCGGTGTTATCACCTACGAGCCTATCTGGAAAATGTCCTCAACTTTTCAAAAGAAGCGAAGGACACCTTTTTAACCGCCTAGGGCTATTATCAGACTAAAGATGAAAGTAGTATAAAGGAAAAATTTAAAAGCTCAACCGCAGGAGTCCTGACATCCGCATAAGTCTGGGGTCTGCTCAAGAAGAGGGCGCAAAACCCGTTGTGATTCACATCATGGAAACATATTTGCCTATTATCCGAGTGAAATTAAGTTCCCGGAAATATGTAGAAGTTGAAAAAAATTTAATACACGCAACAGTAAAATACCCATTTAACAGAGTACAGATCAAACTATACATGGTGCACGCCGGGCTGGCCTCGAGGCAGCTAGAAAGCGTGGCCCTTGGAGTTCTACCTAAAAGGTTATTAATTGGAATGCAAGACCACGCCTCGACGAACGGAAAATATAAAATTCGAGAATATTAAATTCGAGAATTTCGGCCTTAAAAATATAACTATATGTAACTATACGTATAGTTACGTATATAACTATACGTAATATAACTATACGTGTTCCCGCTCTGCACGAGAGCTTATAGTAGTCTGCCTCATAATGCTGGGGCCTGTGACAAACTTGGGTTTGGCGTAACGCAGAAAGAATTTGTCGAAGAATTTAACATTTATTCATTTGATATTACCCCTGACTTGTCTGCTAATATAAATACACACTTAAGACCACAACAAAGTGGGAAAATCTCAGTCAGGTTGGAATTGGCCAACCCTATAGACGCGCCTATTAGTGTACTCGTGTACCCCGAATCACATGCTCTAATAGAAGATGATCGCTTCAGGAACGTGGTCACAGACTTTTAAAATGGACGCGAATACACTCCAGAGAGTAATGAAAAGTGACCGAATCACACGCTCTAAATTTATCGGCGTTTTGCGAAGAATGAAATATTGAAATTACCAACTACGAGAAACTGGTACGGGATTATCGTGAACACCGACATTGTGGTGGGTGAGGGCATTCATTGGTGTGGTTGTAAAATTTATCGAACAGTTACATATTCCTGAAATTGTATGGAATCCTTACCGTTTCCAAGGATATTTTAGTAGCACTTGTGGGATGTATTGTGTTTCATTTCTCCTGCACATGTCACGTGGGAAGGGATTTATAATTTTTTTTTAAACTATTCGATTTCTGCGACACTGAAATGAATGAAGAGTTGGTATGCAGCCAGATAGAAAAAGGTTCCCATATGTTCGTACTCATTGTATTGTGTAAAGGTGTATAATTGTATCTATATTGTGTAAAGGCGTATTTGTGAAATGTCTCCATTAAGGCTTATTTAATGGACGCTAGTTCTGTAAGCCGCTTTGTACATGTTTTCTACCATTTAATAAATTAGATGAAAATACAATGTGTTTTGTTCTTAACCCCCCCAAAAAACTTTCATTAGTTCCTCGATGACGTGACATTCTTTGGACCGGATGTGAGCCAATACCTCGACCACTGTATTCAGGCCCATGGGCGGGCTGCTTGGTAAAACCTCCAAATCATTTATTTCCCTTTCATCAAAACGAATAGTTGCTCTATCGTGTTCGAGCTCCGTATCGGCACTTTAAGGAGAAATTAACATGCTTAGTTCAACCTCATTCTTTTTAATTAAAGTCCATTTTTTCATAAATTGTGTTCAGAAATCATAGCTCAGTGCAAACTAAGTTATAATTGAGGATAACCGCTAATGAAACATTTACTATAAAATGCGAGTTGACAAAAAAACTTGTAATAGTTCCTCGATGACCTGGCGTTCGTTGGACAGGATGTGAGCCAATACCTCGACCTCGGTATTCAGGTCACCGGGTTGGCTGTGCATTAAAGCGTCCGAATCATTTATTCCCTTTCCATCAAAACGAAAAATAGCTATAACACGTTCAAGCTCCGTTTCGGTCCTTTAAGGAGAAATTAACATGATTAGTTCATACTGAATCATTTAAAGTTAACCCATTATAACCTAGCGCTGCATATATGCAACGCAATATTTATCCCTAAAAATACAAATTAAAAAAAAAATTAATTCAGGATTTAATGGGTTAAGTTAAATTAAAGTTTAATTATGCCGCGGTATACTACGCTAGGTTAGGTTATATTAAGAGATAAATGGCAAAACGCTGCGTGATGGAATCCCCGTTAAACCGTAGGTTTAGGGGGGTGAAAAGTTTGACCTTCTGAGGTAGGTTAGGCTAGGTTATGCTATATTATGTCCGGTTAGGTTAGGTTAGGTTATATTATAACTGGTTAGGTTATGCTAGGTTAGGTTATATTAAGAGATGAATGGCAAAACGCTGGGTGATGGAATCCCCGTTAAACCGTTGGTCTAGCGTGGGGTGAAAAGTTTGGGGACTAGTATGTTTCATGGACTGCTCTCGATTTTCCTACGAAATTTCAAACAAGGGCAGTCGATGACCCAGATTTTGTTTCTGCAATCGTTTTTCTTGAGAAATGATAAAGAAAAATGTTATTGGATATTGAATAAATTTATTTACTGAAACGACGCAATACACTCCAACATCTTTTTGGATAAGTCCGAGCTGGTGTGGCGCTTACGCCATACAAATTCACAAAGGTACGAGTTAGGTTAGGTTAGGTCAGGTTAGGTTAGGTTTCTCAAGAAAACCGATTGCAGAAACAAAATCAGGGTCATCGACTACCCTTGTTTGCAATTTCGTAGGAAAATCGAGAGCAGTCCATGAAACATACTAGGTCCAAAGTTTGACCTTCTGGGCTAGGTTAGGCTAGGTTATATTATACCCGGATAGGTTACGCTAGGTTAGGCTACATTATGTCCCGTTACGTTAGGTTAGGTTATATTATAACCGGTTAGGTTATGCTAGGTTAGGTTATATCACACCCGTAACGATCGCGGTTGTTGGCACATAAGAGAAAACGCTTTGGTGATGGATTCCCCGTTAAACCGTAGGTCTAGGTTGGGGTGAAAAGTTTGACCTTCTGTGCTAGGTTAGGTTAGGTTATATTATACCCGGATAGGTTACGCTAGGTTAGGCTATATTATGTCCGTTTCGGTTAGGTTAGGTTATATTATAATAGGTTAGGTTATGCTAGGTTAGGTTATATCACACCCGTAAGGGCTATGCTAGGTTAGGTTATATTACGATCGGTCAGGCTATGCTAGGTTAGGTTAGGGTAGGTTAGGCTAGGTTAGGCTATGCTAGGTTAGGTTATATTACGCCGGTGAGGCTATGCTAGGTTAGGCTAGGTTATATTATTATTAACGAGAAAGAGCCCTGGGATTAATTTTTTCGGTGTAGAAAAACTCAGAATAAAAGGAAAAATCAGATTACTAATTAAATTATAAACGAGAAAGAATCCACCATGGTTAGGTTAGGCTAGGTTAGGCTATATTATTAGAAACGATAAAGAGCCCAGGGCCGATATATATATGGCTAGGTTAGGTTAGGCTATATTATGTCCCGGTTAGGTTCAGTTGTGTTAGGTTAGGTTAGGCTAGGTTACGTTAGGCTACATTATGTCCCGTCTAGGATATGATAGGTTAGGTTATATTATGGCCGGTTAGGTTCAGATGTGTTAGGTTAGGTTATATTATTATAAACGAGAAAGAGTCCTGGGATTAATTTTTTCGTTGTAGAAAAACTCAGAATAAAAGGAAAAATCAGATTACTAATTAAATTATAAACGAGAACGAGTCCACCATGGTTAGGTTAGGTTAGGCTAGGTTAGGTTATATTATTATAAACGCGAAAGAGTCCTGGGAATAAATTTTTCGTTATAGAAAAACTCAGAATAAACCTAGGTTAGGTTAGGTTATATTATATCTGGTTAGGCCATGCTAGGTTAGTTCGACCTCTTGGCAGATTTCCTTTCACATCGTTTTATTACAAATTTTAAAAATTATAATACTTGCAATGAATAAAACGTTGTATATAGACCGAGAATAAATCATGAACTACCTAGTTTTTCAAAACGCATTTATTATGGCTTTTTATAAATTAACTAACACATTGGGCAATAATTAAAAACCTATTTTTTTCACCAAAACACATATAGAGGAACATATATATATATATATATATATATATATATATGTGTGTATATATAAGCACACCGGACAAAAAATTAGTCACCCCTCTCAGAATGTACCTAATAACGTGTGACGGCGCCTCTGGCCTTGATAACCGCACGAATCCGGCGAGGCAGAGACTCTACGAGGTTGTGCATGTACTGAACATCGATTTGCTGCCACTCGTTCATCAGCCGGTCCCGAAGTTCCGCCAGAGTCCGTGGGTGTCTATTCCTGCGCTTCACTTTCTGTTTCCAGCCTGAACAACACCTTCGACGCATTCAGGATTAAAGGCTTCATTGGAACTGCGATGTACTCGTCGCCTCCCATCATTGGAGAACAAACAAAAACGGGACTCATCGGACCAAATTACACGTTTCCAATCTGCCGCAGTCCGTTTTTGTGCCTCTGAGCCCATTTATATACGTGCCAATTTGTGACTTGCTGTAACAGCGGCCTCTTCCGTGGTACCCTGCTCCAGATGTCCATCGCATGCAGTTCTCGTCGCAATGTCCGTTCGGAAATTGGTCGCTGGAGAACCTCATTGGTTTCTTGGAGCAATTGTTCTCTGGTTTGAAAACGATTTGCAGTTACTAGACGAGAAACATGGCGGCGGCCCCTATTATCGAGAATTGTTTTCCGGCCACAGTTACGCCGTCGATTGTCAGTTGATTGCGAACTACACCACTCTTTGTAAACTCGTGGACAGTACGCGTTGACACACCAACAAATTGGGTTACTTCAGACATTTTGTGTCCGTGGGCTCTGCCAAACACGATGGCTCCTTTTTGCCACTGAGTAACGTCTGCCTCACGACCCATTTTGCAGACTATATCCAACACACACTTTGTTCTTCACCACCTCACGAAACAGATCTGATCCTGTGTGCTACGTCACCGCTACTTGTCACTTACCAATGCTACATCAGCGCCCTCTGTGTGACCTTGAACTTCCTACTATCGGTGCTATTAGGGGTGACTAATTTTTTGTCCGGTGTGCTTATATATATATATATATATATATATGAATAGAGACCGGGCCTCGACCTCTGGGCAGATAGTCTTTCACTTCGTTTTATTACGGCTTTTTATAAATTAACTAACACTGATTGAAACGTTATATATACATAGGCCGGCCTTCCGCTTAAATCACAAACTATTTTTCAAAACGCATTTATTATGGCCTTTTATAAATTATTTAACACTGGCACTGAATGAACCGAAGTATATAATCACAAACTAAGTTAATTACTCACATTTCAAATGATGTATCCGTTGACTCTTGCATTCCATCGCAAATTTCTGCAACAGTCTGCGTTGAAAGAGTTTCATTCTGGTCAGTCGCCTCGAAAAAGTGGAGCGCAGCCGCTGCGTAGAAATCTTCATCTTCAAACAATTCCGGAGAGACGTAGAGCTGCTGTGACACTCATGACGAGATATTTCTGTAGCACTCGCTGATAATGCAACTGATGAGGATTCCAGATGAAAATGCTCCCTTTTATAATGGGGCTCGTAATTGTGAACATTCCACAATACCCGATTCGTGAGCTTCCTATTGGCTATCAGTGAAGTTTGGGTTGGGTTTAACGTATAGGCCCGCCTAGACTCCAACCAGAGGTCCTGACTCCACCCACAGGGATGTGATTGGCTGCCCCATGAAATCTGGGGCGTGTCAGATATACCCATTCGTAGAGAGAGAGAGAGAGAGAGAAACGCGTTGTTTTTTATCTTGCTTTCTAGCGCCGATGAGTTGGCGGGGTAAGGGAGATTTGAACGTATGATAGGCATCCAATTATATGAGTGCTTAACGAGGTTGGAAGATAAATTTGTAAACGGTTTATTGTACCCCTCTAAAATAGGTTCTGAAAATTAATTATTTCCTCTGAAAAATAAAACGTTCATAAACTGGAAGATAGTTTCAAAACCAATTACCCATGAATGAAAAAGAAAAAATCATCAGTACGCGAAGGTTACAGCACTTCGAAACAATTCTCGTAGCTGTAAAAGTTTATGGCTCCCAGATATCGCGTACGATACAATCTTGTAAGATAAATTTTATAAAATGACAGAGATGTGTGATGGATGCGGATCATTAAACCCCAAAGTTTATTTCGAGATCATAAACTTCTGCGGAAAGAACTTTATCTATCGCCTTCGTCAAACTCCACAATTTTCAGAACGATGATTAATATATTATATATATATATATATATGTTTCCATAAATATTTATGTCCTTCTGTTGTTCAGCTATTTACATCGTTTAATTAGGAATTGTTTAGGAAGGTTTTTGCTTATATCGCTTTTATCTTTCTTCTCTTCATTTCCCTCCTTTATGATATTTCCTTTCTATTTATTCATTTGTGCTGCATATTTTCATTTTAATGCTATGTGTACCATTTGTCCTGTTTTAATTTGCAGAAGTTACAGGAGTTAATTAATGCAATTTGACGTGATTATAAAATTGTTTGTATGCTTCTCGTAACAATTTTCAGAATTTATTAGATGAACATTTTTCCGGAATTGTACATATATAGGCTCACCTTTGCTTTCGATGGCTTCGGCCCGAATTGTTGATTCTGGCGAAGGTCAAGCTTTACACCCTACCTTAGACCTACTTTTCAACGGGGAAATATATATATTATATATATATATATATATTAATATATATATATATAGAGAGAGAGAGAGAGAGAGAGAGAGAGAGAGAGAGAGAGAGAGAGAGAGAGAGAGAGAGAGCGGAAAACAAATAAACAGGTAAACACCGCGTCTTGCAATACAGTTTAACGGGATCTCAGCTAGGATACCCTGGTTACCTACTTATCTACCAATGGGATCCCCTGGTTTCCCATTTATCTACCAACCGTGAAAGGATGTTTACACTCCACTTTAGAGAGAGAGAGAGAGAGAGAGAGGGAAATAAACAAACAGATAAACAACATGAGTGCGTCTTGCAATACAGTTTAACGGGATCACCGCTAGGATACTCTGGTTACCCATTTATCTACCAATCGTGGAAGGATGTTTATACTCCACCTTAGACGTGCAATTTAACACGGACCACTAGGATACCCTGGTTTCCCATTTATCTACCAACCGTGGAAGGACGAGCCGTAACTGGTTCTCGAACCCGGCGCATATAATGGCGCATATAGTTGTGTGTGTGATATTTTATGGGCGTACAGGCGGGGCTGTACATGCATTTGTCCAAACGTTGTATACACTGTGCCAACTGGCTGATTAGGGGCTTATAAGACAGCAAGCGCTCGGATGAATTCTTAATATGCGCTTGGCTCCTGCCAAGCGAACACCTCTCTTCCTCTCCTCCTTTCTCTCTTAGGTTAGGTATACTCCCCTCAGCGGGAATTCATTGCAACTTGGGGGATAACTCCTCCCCATGTTGCATAACCTCTTGCAACAATCCCCCTTTGTTGCATAACATCTTGCAATATTTCCCATTGTTGCATAACCTTATGCAACGTTTACTTTGCAACAATGATCAACATTTGCAATTGCGTTGAACTCTCTCCTTTTGCGCCCATACTACTTATTATATATGGGGCGCAGAAGTAGATAGAACGTAATGAAATCGAACCGGAATTAATCGACTCATACTAACCGTTATTGAATCCTACCGTGAATTGTTTAACTGGAATAATATCGAATCCGAGTTAATTCTGGATCGATCCAATTCACGTACAGTTGCACTCATTACACTGGTCAACAAAGTTTTTACTTCAGACTCAAAAGTAACTGTATTCTACAAATTTGAAGGTGCTGATTTCGAATATAAACTTGTTTTTTTACATATCGGATTTAGGGTTTTCTGTACAGAAGATGAATTTGTTTGGTTGACCGTATTTCCTGTAGATTTTTCATTAATGATTACGTTTCAAATGTTTGTATTTAATTATGTTTTCATCTACTTTTTCTCTTTTCAGATTTGATGGCAATGAGTACCTCTAGAGGTTGCAGCAATAAACCTGATTCATTCTGCTACATTTTTGGTTTATTCACGTCATCTTCACAACGCAGGAACATTACAGCACTCATTAAAACAGCCTACTATCACTTCTTTGGTTGCCAACTTGGAGACCAAGAGAAAAGCTGGGTATCACATGTTTGCTGCACTCTGTTCAAACCAGCTAAGAGACTGGCTGAATGGTAAACGAAAAAGTATGCCATTTCCAGTGCCAATGATTTGAGTGAACCAAAAAACCATGTGAATGACTGCTACTTCTGCCAAACCAAAATAACTGGGTTTACTTCCAAAACCAGACATAAGATTTTTATCCTGTGGTTGACTCAGCTATCAAACCAGTACTCACGGTGATGAAGTGCCAGTTCCAGCAACACCAGAAGACAAAAAAGTGCTTCATTTCTCTTCTGATAAAGTCTTCAGAACACAGTGCTGGTGATGCAGAGTTTTGTCCTCCTGGTAATGAAAATAAACCCCATTTCGTCACACAAGATGACCTGAATGACTTAGTAAGGGATTTATATCTCTCTAAATCGCAGTCTAAACTTTTGGCATCAAGACTGAAACAATGGAATTTGGTTGATGGAGATGTTCGGATAACATCCTTTCGAAAAAGAAGTTCCGATGTTTCATGCTTTTCAAATCTGTGAATCACTTATACTTCTGGGTTGATATAGAAGGTTTATTTTCAGTCTTTGATATACAGTATGATCCCAGACAGTGGCATCTTTTTATTGATTCATCTTAGCGCATCTTAAAAGCGGTTCCTTTGCACAATGGTAACAACTACCCAAGTGTACCAATCGGGCATTCTGTTCACCTGAAAGTCATATGAAAACATAGTGATCCTTCTTAATGCTGTTAGTTATGAAAACTACCAGCGGAATATCTGTGGTGATTTGAAAGTGATTGGACTCCTTCTTGGCATGCAAAGTGGGTACACGAAATATTGCTGCTTTCTTTGCTTGTGGGACAGCAGGACTACACAACACTAATACATCAAGACTGACTGGACTCCTTGTTAAACTTTTGTTCCTGAACAGCACAGTGTGAAGTATCAACCATTAGTTGATCCAAAAAAGATCTATCTACCATCACTTCGCATAAAGCTCGGACTCATGAAAAATTTTGTGAAGGCCCTGAAGAACAAAGACTCGTGGATTTCAGTATTTGTGTGACAAATTCCCCAGTATTACTGATGCTAGATTGAAAGAAGGAATTTTCATTGGGCCTCAGATAAGAACTCTTTTAAATGATGATGAGTCTCTGGAACACCTTGAACAAAATGAATTATGTGTTTAAAATTCCTTCAAGAGTGTGCGCCAGAATTTTCTTGGCGGTCATAAGACTGGTAACTATAAAATACTCACACAAGAACTTTTAGATGCTTATTAAGACCTAGGAGCTCGTATGTCTCTAAAGATTTACTTTTTGCAGCCATCTTGAATTTTTTCCTCAAAATCTTGGTGATGTGTCTGATGAGCACGGAGAAAGATTCCACCAGGATATATCAAAGATGGAAGAAAACATTAAGGGACAATAGGATCATCACATGATAGCTGACTTTTGCTGGATGCTGAGAAGAGATAAACCAGGTGCTGAATTCAAACGAAAATATAAAAAAAACTCATTTCTCGACATCCAGTGTATAATCATTGTGAAATATACATGTAATAAAATTTACACGTTGTAATTTGTTCCATTTTAAAGTAAATAGTAACTGAAATGCTTTGAAAATTCGTAACAATCTTTTACATAATGAGCCAAATTTTTTACTATATGGGCAAAATTTCCTCTGTAGGAGGTCAGAATCAGCACCCAAAAATTGGTCAAAAAAAAAGGTATTGAAGTACTTGAAGCAGAAAAAAGTTTCATTTTGTTAACCTTATTTGTAGGACACTCTTGAGAACAGACAGCGACACCTGGCATATATTTATTGTGTGTACTACAAACGGTTGTAACATTTTATGAATGAATCTGGGAGTGAGTGAGCGCTGATTGGTTGGTTGACTCATTGCCAAATGTTTTAAGAACATAATTATTTCCATTCATCACTGATTTACATATTACTAAGTAAACATAAATGAATAATTAAATATAAATTCAAGAAGGAGATATATATTAACAAGGGGGGGTGTCACTGAAATGAATATAAAATGGTCTTATAAAAACTGAAAAAAACGCCTTCGGACGTGATGACAGTGTTCATGGTATTGGCAAGCCTGAACGAAATGAAGTTTCAGTGGATAAAAAGAGAGCCGTTGGTAGGCAGTATTGCGCCCTGAGCAAATTCCACGACTTGTACCACCCATCTACCCTGTATTTATTTATTGATTCATTTATTTATTTACATTTAATATTGAGCATAGATTTAAATATTATTTTGTGTTATAACAAAGACAGAGCAGAAACCTGATATATATAAATACCTACTGTATATAGGCGGTTTATGAGTGAAAAAACAATGGTTTGATGCATATTAAATTTTAATAACATTATAACTACCAGATTGATGGGTATCTGTACGTTTCATATGTCACTGCTTAGAATATTTTCCAATTAGCAAATGGACGACAGCTGAATGGGTACTTCCGGTATGGCATTGTTATATCCGGAGCAAATGCTATATCTAGATCAGTAACACTGATACGAGGTGTGTTCAAAAAGTTCCCGAACTGGTTATGCTGCGCGCGCATCACATGACGCGCATGCGCGTCATGTGATGCATGTTATTGTGTGACTCATTCTGTGTCCAAAGACGGTTACCGCTTTTTGATATCGTATTTTGTTCTCTCGATATTTACTTTTTTGTGAACTCATTTTGTGTATTTTATCGCATTTTGTGCATTTGAATAATGGCTGTTGTTGAAGAACAACGCGTGTGCATGAAATTTTGCTTCTGAAACCCATGCCATACTGAACACAGTATTTGACAATGACACCCTAAGTCGGACAACCACTTTTGAGTGGTACAAGCGCTTTAAGGAAGGCCGAATGTCGACGTAGGACGATGCAAGGGTGGGACGACCTTCCACTTCAAGAACTGATGACACTGTTGCTTGTGTTCGTGAAATGATTCGAGGGAACCGTAGACTGACAGTCAGGAAGTCGCAGACGAAATGGACATTTCGATAGGATCATGACACAAAACAGCAGTCATCGTAATGGAAGTGCACGACAGTAGCCATTATTCAAATGTTCAAAATGCTACAAAACACAAAATTACTTCACAAAAGAGTAAATATCGAGAGAACAAAATACGATATCAACAAGCGGTAATCGTCTTTGGACACAGAGTGAGTCACACTACAACATGCATCACATGATGCGCATGCACGTCATGTGATGCGCGCGCAGCATAACCAGTTCGGGAACTTTTTGAACACACTTCGTATAGTAATAAAGAGTCACTGAGAGAAATATTATTTAGAAACGAAGAATTTTTTGTATTAGGCATTAACATAAATGCATATAATTGTTTTGTATTAATAAATTCTATGTTACAATTTAAGTGTTAAACCACTGCAGCTGTGACTCTTGACGGTCTCTCACCTCAAAGGAGAGAATTACAGAAAATAAAACTATTCCAGTGATTTTAATATCTTTTCCAGCCACCGTTGTTGTCTATGACTTCCTGCAGTTTATGTGGTACCTCAGCACCTCCCACTCACTAATTGTGTTGTAAAAGCTGGTCCGTTGTTCGTTCCTGCGCTGGTTTCCACACATTTACAATATTGGTCCATATATTCTCGATGGGATTCATATCACAACCCTTACTTAGCCAATTCAGAAGGTCGATATTTCTTTGCTCAGAGAACTACCGTGTGACGATCCGTGCTGTGTGAATTGGGGGACCTGTCTTGTATAAAAATGATTCACTCAGGAAATGGCAGAGCATACGCACGCACAGAAGGAAGCATAACCTCTTCGAAAATTTCTATATATTGGTCTGCAGTAAATCTCCCTTCTATTCTGGTGACCTCTTCTACACCATACAGATGAATCCATCCTCACATGTTACAGGTGACATGACCGCTACGTGCTTCCTCATAGATGTCCTCTTGAGTATATCGAGTATTATTCCTCCTCCAACAATGAAGACGGCTATGGGATGTGGAGGAAATGGTCTTTTTGTCGGTAAATATCCCTCGGTTCCAAAAGTGAAGTCCTTTGTCAACATGTTGTTGAGCAAATCGAAGTCTTTTTTCTCGGTGTTGCTGATTTAACTTCTCCTTGATAGCCGGGTTCCGATGGTGTAACCCAGTTTAATGTAGCCGCTGACTTACTGTCATTGCCAAACATCAGCAACATCGCAGATCCTCCGATCATCCGCAGCAGTTGTCAGTAGAAGTTTTGCCGTTTTGCGGTGATCTTGTAGATTCCCTTCCTCTTGCCACCTCTTCAACCATATATATAACATGTTCCTAGAAATTCCAAGTTCTCTTGCAATTTGAGTTGGAGAAAGCTCGCTCTCCTTCATGCTGATGATTCTTCCCCTTTCACCAATTTTCTGGTGATGATAATCCATTCTGCAGAGTAGTTGCTTCGAAGAGATTCAGGAATAGTGTGAGCTTATTCTCAGTAACCATACCTGTTTACACTTTTGTCATGACGTCATGTGGTTTCACCTGATATGTTAAAAGTCAGGTGGAATTGTTGGAATTCGGAAATAGTTTGGAAAATGGTTATTAAGCTGCTACACCAGTGGTTCTCAAACTTTTTTTGTGATTACCCCTTTTGGTTAATCGCCAAATGGAAATTACCCCCCTGCAAAAAAGCGCAGGAAACTTCATTTTACTGAGCATAAGAATAATTATTCAAATTTTATAAACATAATACTCGTATATTTCTATGCATAGAGTGCCTTATGTATAAGTTAAACACATATGATATTCGTCAAAGAATGGCTACATTACATAGGAAGCAAGCAAAACGCCAACTACTAGTCTAGTGCGAGGGATACAACTGTTTCTGCTGAACTAACGCCTGAATTCCGGGTTCAGTTTCGCTGAAGGCACAGCGTAAATCGCCTTCAATATGCAGCCGATTTCGCAGTTTGTTCTTTATGACCATCATTGCTGAAAAGCCTGCCTTACAACGATATCTTGTCGCAAAAGGCACCAGCACTTTCTTTCCCTCTTCAGTAAGCAAAGGATACTCCCCATCCACTTTTGCCCAACATGCCCAGAATTTTTCTCTGCAAATTCAAACTTCAGAATAAGATCTTCCCGCATTTTCAGGAATTCTGCTTTCAGTTTAGGTGAGGCACTGCTTTTGAGAGCGTAATAAGTGAATGGCCTCTTTTTTGATAGCATGGCTGCGTATTAAATATGCTTCTGTACCACATCGACTGCATGAAGTCATAGACAACAATGGTAGCTGGACAAGATATTAAATGTTGTGTTCATGTATAAAATATCTCTCAAATACAATGGTAATTATGAATGTGTAACACCTTTGTAAAATTGTCAATTATCATCGTTTAAATGGCTCTATGCTTATTGATATGAATCACTGTAATAGTTTTATTTTCGTTAATTCTCTCCTTTAAGGTGAGAGACCGCCAAGAGTTACAGCTGCAATGGTTCAACACTTAAGTTGTAACATCTAATTTATTAAAGCAAAACAATTATATGCATTTATGATGCTGCCTCAGTACAAAACATTCTTCGTTTCTAAATAATATTTCTCCCAGTGACTGTTTATTACTATAGCAGTGTTGCTAATCTAGAAAGAGCATTTTCTCCGGATATAACGGTGCCATCTCAGTAGTATCCATTCAGCTGTCGTCCATTTGCCAATTGGAAGTTATTCTGAGCAGTAACGTATGAAACCCACAGATACCCATCAATCTGTTAATGTTATAATGTTATTAAAATTTAATATGCATCAAAACATTATTTTTACATTCATAAACCGCCGATATATGTACTTTTATATATATATATATATATATATATATATATATATATATATATATATGTTACGATAGAAATGTTCTTCAGGAACCTTATCCTCAATATGAATATCCCTTTTTATCAAGAAATTAAACCCAGAACTAAACGATAGCCTTTCCTCGATAAAATTACATACTTCCTAACCAACCAACACCTTTTTAACGCAACTACCGCACTAACTTAAGTTGTTTTTTCTTTTCTCTCCACTTGTCATTTGTAACTTTTACCATCCAGGTCAGTCCTTTTTACAAAATTTTAAATTTTTTAAATTTTAAACTTAACATTTTTAAACTTTTAATTTTTTAAATTTTAGTTAGTTTTATTTTTACTTTTTTGTTTTATATTCCAGATGGTTTTTTTTTTAACAACTTTTTAACCTTTTTGTATAAGATTTTATTATTGTACAGTTTGACATTTGTATTTACTTTAGTTTTATGATTATTTTTAGATGCTTCTATTTAGTCACTGAAGATGGCCCCTGAGTGAACCGAAACGTTTGGCCAATAAATGTTGAGAGTCGTATCTCTTGTTTTCATATTCATATTGATTATATATATATATATATATATATATATATATATATATATATATATATATATATATATATATCAGGGTTTTGCTTTGTCTTTGTTATAACACAAAATAATATTTAAATCTATGTTCAATCTTAAAAGTAAATAAATAAATAAATAAATGAATCAATAAATAAATACAGGGGAGGGATACAAGTCGTGGAATTTGCTCAGGGCGCAATAATGCTTACCAACGGCTCTCTTTTTATACGTTGAAACTTCAATTCGTTCGGGCTTGCCAATAGCATGAACACTGGTATCACGTCCGAAGGTGTTTTTTTAGTTTTTACAAGACCATTTTTTATTCACTTCATTGACATCATCCCTTGTTAATATATATCCCCTTCTTGAATTTATATTTAATTATTCATTTATGTTTCCTTAGTAATATGTAAACCAGAGTGTTAAATGGAAATAATTATGTTCTAAAGACATTTGGCGATGAGTCAATCAACCAATCAGCGCTCACTAACTCCCAAATTCATTCATAAAATGTTACAACCGTTTGTAGTACAGACAACATTTTTTATTTAATGTCGCCTTCTGCATTTTCTACCATTCTCCAAAAACTGTTTGTTTTGAAGCACTTTAATAAATTTGCATACATATTCCTTAGAAGATAATTTTATTTAAGGAAGATGACGCCGTAATTATATTGATTATTTAAAAAAAAATTAAATTCCTCTAAAGTTAAAATTAATTTGGTAACACACTGACTTGGAATTATATGTATAACAGTTAATGAAGTTAGTAGTTTGAAAGAATTCCCTGTGAAATTCTCTGTAAACCAACTGTGATCCTGCAAATGTGCAACGATCTTTATAAATTACAGTTGGTGGAGAAATTCAGCGCGAACACTAAGGAAATCAGCGGAGCCCTTCGGATGTTCACACAGACCCTTCAAGAAACCGAATTCGTGAACGATGTCTCCTCATGCGAAGAACTTTTTAAAAGGCAGGTTAACATTCACTGCCTTTTATAATATATATATATATATATATATATATATAAGCAAAAAACCACAGGGAAAAGAAAAAAGGAAACACGAAGTCCGAGCGCTTTCGTGATATATTCCCATCTTTCTTGTCCCTGAAGATGTGAATATATCACGAAAGCGATCGGACTTCGTGTTTCCTTTTCCTTTTCCCTGTGGTTCTTTGCGTATTAAAAAGATCACGTGTTGCTTTATGATTTCTTTGCACATATATATATATATATATATACATATATATATATTATTATTTTTTTTAACTGCAAACAACACGCAATATAATTAATGTAAAGAACGACGCTTGTGTAGAAGAGCGTCCGCACAAGAAGAGGAGAAAGAACGAACAAATGAAAAAGGAGGTACCTCCCAGGAATCGAACCCGGGATCATTCAATTGCCGGTCGGACATGCTATCCACTACACCAAGGTGCTCGATCAATCAGAAATCGTAATTCTCCTACATACGAGAGGAATCGAATGCCCTGAGGGGGCACTCTCTCATGCCGTACATATATACATTTTAACTGCAAACAACACGCAATATAATTACTGTGAAGAATGACGCTTGTGTAGAAGAGCGTCCGCACAAGAAGAGGAGAAAAAACGAACAAATGAAAAATGAGGTACCTCCCAGGAATCGAACCCGGGATCATCCGCCGGTCGGGCATGCTATCCACTACACCAAGGTCCTCGATTAATTAGAAGTCGTAATTCTCCTACATACGAGCGGAATCGAATGTAGGAGAATTACGACTTCTGATTGATCGAGGACCTTGGTGTAGTGGATAGCATGTCCGACCGGCAATTGGATGATCCCGGGTTCGATTCCTGGGAGGTACCTCACTTTTCATTTGTTCGTTCTTTCTCCTCTTCTTGTTCGGACGCTCTTCTACACAAGCGTCGTTCTTTACACATATATATATATATATATACTGTATACTGTGTATATATTCGCTTTTTCTCATGTAACTTGAAATTTTAGTGATTTTAAGCAATGAATTTGTGAGTGAGTATATTTTTTGCACTGCGAGATCTATAATAAAGAATATGATAAGTACAACTGCGAAAAAAGTTCTCCAAAGAAAAATACGTGGAAAATATACTGAAAATTTCGAGATCCCAAATTATTTTATTGTAGGTGGTTCGAGAATAACTTTGTGCAACGCCTTTGTTTTTTTTTATGAATGGGTGAATACTGTTCCTTCGAGAGACGCCTTAAAATAAATGTTCCTTCCCTTACCCATTCCTATTTGTACAGGGTGTAACAAAAGTTTGTTACAGTACGAGATTATTTTTCATTTGTTATGAAGACAATAAATTTTCAAACTGCATGCCATTCGGGTGTTGACATGTTAATTCGATCACGTAAGCTACAGTACATTGAACGTTACGTAAAACATCGTTATTTATGATGATATATTTTGTTGTATGTTGTCTTTTAACTGATGAATAGGTCGTGCTCTTGTCTGGGCAAGTTTTTGTAACTACTATGATATTTAGCAAGAACAGCTGTGGAACTGTCTTTGTCAGTGGAGGAACGAGTTTTTGTTCTTATTTTTCAGTTAATAATTCACCTGTAGAAGAACAGAGATGGAATCAGCATCCCACACACCAGTGTCTCCACAACTGAAACAACATCCTTCTTCACATCAAGCTCGTAACATCCCCTGCAGCAACTCTACACCAATAGCTTTCCATGCAGCAGGCGTAGGATAGAGGTGTGGTATCGTAATATCTCTCCTAGAATTTCTTCAGATGTTATATTTATGGGCAGTTGGTCCAGGAACTCCACTGTAGATTTTTTTTACTACTCCTGTCGCTCCCACCCCTATCGGAATGATCTCAGGTTGTACATTCTACATCCTCCGTATTTCATGTTTGAGTCTTTGGTACTTTAAGACCTTTTCCCTTTCATAGTTAGCCACATTCCAGTCCGCTGGGACTCCTACTTCCACCAGGAGGCATTTGTTACCCTCCTTCTCTCTCACTACTATGTCTCATGAGAGGTTTATTTGCAATGTCTTCAAGCTGTTCAGGTCCTATGCCGGTGTCCGCTAGGTAGTCATTTGCCTTCTTTGAAAGTGATGTTCTTCGAGGCTTTTCATGTTCCTGGTCTCTTACAGATCCGACTAGCCTTTCTTCTCCTTCCTTTATGTACTGCGCTAATCCTATTGTTGTGGCTTTGTGCACTTGGTCTTTTAGCGCAAGCCCTAATCCACCGACCCTCCTTGGCAGGTATAGCCTTGGTGTGCATTGGTTTTTATATAAGATCTTATGCGCATGGAGCATTTTTCTGGTGACTGTATCCAGTTTGTTGATTTCTAGCTGGGTCCAACTGATTATGCCAAAACTGCATGACAGTACGGGTACAGCCAGTGAGTTTATGGATAAGCTCTTATTTTTACTGTTTCGGTGGGATTTCAGTCCGTAGTCTTTCTTTCATGATGTCATTCTCCATCTTTTCCAATTCTTCCATTCCCAGATATTTATAGGTAGCCTCTTCCTCTAGTTCTTCCATCACGGTATTGTCCACCCTGATGTTTTCTGATTCACACCTTTTGCCTTTCTTTAGTGCGATGGTGGCACATTTCTCAAGACCAAATTCCATCTGGATGTCATCTGAGAATTTTTTTACCTCCCTGATCTCATCTGTTAGCTCGCTTTTGTTTGGAGCATACAGTGTTAGGTCATCCATGTAGAACAAGTGAGATATTTTTCGGCTGCTCTTTCCCTTGGTGTCATCACGTAGCCTTTGTTTAGGTTGTTTATTAGTTGGCTAAGTGGGTTTAGCGCCAGTACAAACAAAAGAGGGAATATTGAATCACCCTGGTAGATCCCTCTTTTGATTCTCATATTGTTCACCTCTAAAGTTCCCTTACTGTGATGGAGATTTAGGTCCGTTTCCCATTATGTCATAACTGTTTCTAAGAAGACCCTGATGGTGGGTGGATCTTGTATAATCTCATCACTTCCCTCACCCATTAGTAGGGTACACTATCATACGCCTTTTTGTAGCCAATCCATTTCTCTGTTTCTTTCTGCTGTTTCCAATATAGCCCTGTTGATTGACAGTTGGTCTTTTGTCCCATACGTTTTTCTGCTACATCCTTTTTGTTTTGGGCTTATGATGTTGTTTTCTTCTGCATGGATGTAGATCCTCTCTGCTATGATTCTTGTTAGTATTTTGTACGTTGTTGGCAAGCATGTTATTGGTCTATAGTATTTGCTTGGTCTGTATTTGCTTGTTGAAGCACTTTGTTAGTTTTCCACTTAGTGATGTTAGTTTTTTTTAACCAGAAGTTCTTAATCATGTCTGGGCCTGGTGCTTTCCAGTTACTACTTTTTTTATTTTTTCTTCAACTTCTTTCATGGTTATTCTGTCCATGTTCATCTCTGAGATGTTTCTCACCTTTTCCAGAAATGCTCCACTTGTTCTTTTTCAGGCGGTATTTTTACCTTTAT
Source organism: Bathynomus jamesi (assembly GCA_023014485.1). NCBI lineage: Eukaryota > Metazoa > Arthropoda > Malacostraca > Isopoda > Cirolanidae > Bathynomus > Bathynomus jamesi. The sequence continues at coordinate 728,348 of JAJOZX010000331.1, read as the reverse complement.
CTGGGCATTTTTTAATTCTCTAAATAATTTCGTTGGGTTATCTTCAAACATCTCATTTTGTTTCTTTTCTTTTTCCAAACGTACGGTGTCTATCTTGCCAATGTTTTTGCTTTTGCTGACAGGTCTAGTTTTTTCCTGGCAATGCTTTGTATAATCTTTCTTTCATTGTCCAGTTTTTCTCTTTGGATTAGCACATTTACCTTCCTCCTTCCCAGTTCAGATCTTATTTCCCCCCTCACATTGGTAGTTAGAATTGAAATCTCTTTCCTGAGGTTACTCATTTTGCTCTTTAGTCTTTGCTGCCACCTTGGCTTCCTCTCATTTCTATTCATTCCTTGGTTTTGCTCCTGTTGTTATGATTGCGTATGTTTATCCCTACCATCTCCGTTATGCTGACTGCTGTTGCGTAATATAACCTGTTTATCTCTGTAAGGTTACTTTCCTCGGGTTTTATTGCAGGCAGTGCTTTGTTTGCTAGTCGTATATATTTTTTGACCTTGTAGGTGTTTTTCAGCTTGGACAGTGATCTTCTGTGGTTCAATTCCCGATGTATGTCTTCTCTGTGGATCAGGATCCTCCTTTTCATTTCCTTCTCTTCCTCACTTTCCTCTTCCATCTCTCTCACACTATCATTGTCTGACCCTGATGTAGAGTCACCTACATCATCTGATGGTTCACTTGGGTGAGGGGGAGGGGAGGGGGACGGGGTGGCAGGGTGTCTGTGTGCCAGTGGTTCATCTCTACTTCCATCTCCTCCTCGTCCTGCCCTGGGCAGACATCATGCTCCACTTCTTTTTGTGTGGTCTCTGGTAGTTGTTTTCTTTGCAGCAGTTGGGATTATCACCTTTATTTTCTCTGCTATTGGTGCTTCTTCATGTATTGAGGTTTCCATTTGGTTTTCTGGTGTTTTGACAGGCTTGTTTTACCTGGCTTGTTTCATTCTTTTACCTGTTGTCCCTTTACTTGTTCTTAGTTCTTCTAGGGTGTCAGCAGTTATTGTCAGCTGTTTTTGTACAAACCTAATGCATTTTTTTTGTACTGTTTGTGCCTCATCGTATGTTGGTAGTGTGGATCTTTGTTTCCTCTCATGATCAGTTTTCCTTTCCGCGATTGTTTTTAGGATATGGTGTTTTTGCCTGATACTCTTTTACGGTCCATCATTTGGTCTGTGTACCTTTTCTGGAACCTGTATACCATGTGGTCATTCTCATCGAACTCCTTCTTTTCAATTGCCCATTTTAGGAGTCGCTCTTGTTCTCTTTTTCTGGGATCATCTGTCCTATATATAAGCTTTCTAATAGGTACAGATTTCTCTCCAGCGTCCATGTCCACGCGCTCGTGGTGTTCTCATTTCCCTCTTGGACATAGTCTTCTACCTCTTTTTTTATCTTTTTTATTTCTTCTGATGTGATAGCTGATTTCCCTAGTTTGATGTTTGCGCTTATGTTGTGGAATCTACAGTCTGGGTTTTTTCTAGCTTCTCCCTATCTATCACTCCTCTCTTTTCAAGCATTTCTCTGCACCTTTAGCTGATTTCATTTTTTGGGAACTGCTCACTCGTGGCATAGGTGGTGCACCACAGTATCTCTAGCTTTTCCTCCAGAGACCATTGTGTCCTGGTAACCCCTCTGGGGTTGTAGGTGAAATTAGTCCGTTTCTTTTTTTTGTTGTGTGAAATGGGGGCGTCCTGGGGTAGCCCTGGCACATTACTTTGTGGAGGTTGGCCTTCTTTCTGTGTAACCCGTCCACAATGGGGGGCATTAGTGTGGACTTGGGCCTCTTCTCCATGGCTGGTATCGCTCGGAGGGTTAAGGCCATTCCCTTGTTTACCGCTCTCCTGATGACGGTCACATGGTACTCGGCTTTCGACACCTGTGCGACCGGGCGAAGTGGCTCTGGTTGATTCACCATTACCCCTGTTCACGCCGTTGGCTTTCCTTCTTAAGTTGTAGTTCATTGTGTTTCTTTTTCCGCTGTCCAGGACCTCTTATTCTTGTATTCGAGGCTTCCTTTCTGGTTTCCCAGTAGGGGGTTCCCCACATCCGCAACCCGGGGAACGCGCCTGGCAGACTGGAATAAGCCCTCAGATATACTGTCTGTGCCTGTAAATGTAATTTAAAATCTAGTACAGACATAGGATGCAGTGATGATTGTGAAGAAATTCACATAGATTGCATATGTTGGAGAGATAAAAAGTACCAAAAGAGGAATTACAGTTTCTACTTGATCAGAGGAGTGATCGTAAAATGTACAGGGGTCAGACAAAATAATATGAACACCCGCCGATTTCACCGGTTATCTTTACGGACTGCTCAGACACAAAGTAAACGGTCAAATGACTGGCAAACCTATTTAAATGCGTAACAGAGAGTGTATACGTCATGTTATAACCATCACGTTGTTTTTACAGATCTGAGTGAATTATGAATTAGCAGTTATGAAAGACCTGTCAGACTTCCAAAGAGGGCAAATTGTCGGAGCGCGGATGGCTGGTGCATCGGTGCGAAAACCGCTCAGATGTTCAATGTATCCAGAGGAACTGTCTCTATGGTCATGTCTGCATACCAAAACCATGGAAAGACAAACACCGACAAATGCAATAGTGGACGCAAGAAGAAGCTGTGTGATCGAGACCGCCGGGTGCTAAAGCGCATTGTGACAAAGAACCATAAGACCACAGCTCCAAAAGTGACTGCAGCGCTTAACCAGCATCTTGCAAGCCCGGTGTCGACCAGAACTGTACGTCGCGAGCTCCATGGAGCTGGATACCATGGGAGGGCTGCAATTGCCAAACCCTTCCTTTCGCACATCAACATTGAGCGGCGCAGAAAATGGTGTAATGACCATAAGAATTTCTCAATGGACCGGTGGAAGAATGTAGTCTACTCCGACGAATCCTCCTTTACGCTATTTCCATGTTCCGGTCGAGTTTACGTCTGGAGACAGCCTAAAGATGCTTATGACCCCGACTGCCTGACCCCAACCGTTAAGCATGGAGGCGGATCTGTGATGGTTTGGGCAGCAATATCGTGGAATACTCTTGGCCCAGCTGTAGTACTGCATGGTAAGGTTAACGCCCAGGTCTATCTGTCAATATTGGCTGACCAGGTCCATCCCATGGTCCAAACGCTGTTTCCCAATGGCGGCGCCGTCTTCCAGGATGATAATGCACCAATCCACACCGCTGGGGTCGTTAAAAACTGGTTTGAAGAGCATGTTAGTGAAGTAGAACGCTTGGATTGGCCTCCACAATCCCCGGATCTTAACATTATCGAGCATCTGTGGTGTCAGTTGGAGCAGCAGGTCAGAAGCCGATTCCCACCGCCGGCGTCTTTGGAGGAACTGGAGCAGGGTTTGCTCGAAGAATGGCTCAGGATTCCTCTAGCCACTGTCCATAAGCTGTATGAATCAATTCCCCGACGCATTGCAGCTGTTATTGCTGCTAAAGGAGGACCAACTCCATATTAAGAATAAAAACCGCCATTTATCAAGGTGTTCATATTATTTTGTCCAACCCCTGTACATAGGTATGTAGATGTGCATGCCACACAAATTTTACAAAAGAGATACAAGAGGAAGTTCTCAGACCAAGTAAGTAAAGAAAAGAAAACCATCAATCGTTCCACTAAAGTTCAACCTTTGAGCTTAGTAGAAAATTCTTCAGACGAAGACAGTGACAATGGGATAATGGAAATTGAAGACTGTGGTTTTGAAAATACTGGAAGCCAAATGAGAATGTCTTTGCGACATGTTGCAATTTAGGCAGATAGATTTGGTGTATCAACAACATCTGGGGCAAGTACGTTTGTTGGTCCTATTTGGAAAGCCATTCAGTTTTGTGAAAACAATCCAGTAGTACAATTCAAACCTATAACTAGTGGTAAAGAACTATTATATCTGCCACAACACATTGTTGATGATCTTAGTGGAATCAGCAGTATTTATACTACATTATTTCAGCAGTCAGAAATGGTACAGTTGATGAACACCTTGCTAATGTAAAGCAGGTCCTCTTAGTCATGCTAGATGGTTAACTCTTGCTAATATGGTTTGTAGGCTTTATGTTTCAAAAGTGAAACCAACAAATAAACTTTACAGAATAACACACTTCAGTGTGACAAATTATGGTCCTAATTAGTTTGACATCAAGTGTAGGCCTAATTGCATAGATGGCCCAAGGCACGTGTTTTCTGCTATTAATAGGTTTAAGCATTTGCCTAGAGAATCAGTAGAAATTGTTAAGAAGTATATATCCCGAAATGCATACTTTGCTCACACGGAAAATATTCTTCTGGCAATGTTGTGTGACTCAGCTAGGGAAAAACGTGAAAAAGCTATTAGCAAAATCATGGACATTCGGAATGACACTGGTCGAAATTTAGAATTGAGATTTTTCAAGGTTCTTAATCTAAGTGAGCCACCTCTTACAATGAAGCTAACAAAAGCAGAAATTTTAGCTATCAAAGAAAACGCATTGAACATTCCAAATTATCCCAATGATGCCCAGATTGTAGAGCGTTGTATTAAATTAGTGACGGACTCTTCATGTTCGGTATTTGAGTTTGAAGCACGAGATGATTTTATCAGAACTAGAATGATTTCACGTAGTCTGATGCCAGACGTAGAAACCAAAAGGATTTTGCTAAAAGTTTGCCTTCTTTATTCGAATAGTTAAGGTTTTTTTTTGCAGTTACCATTTGTCTACTCATTTGTTATATGTTTCTATACTCTATATGTATTTAATAAAACAAATTTTTAAAAAAAAGTTATTTTTCTTTCTTTGTTTCTTTATATTCCTTGCAACAAAACACTAAATTGGAGAATATCATTAATCCAGAAAAGAAAAAGTAAATAGAAATTCATTAAATAACCTGAAAATTATGTGCAGAAGCTATATTTTTAAGTTTTGTGTGGGCTATATCTACTTGTTTCTTCCACAACATAGCCAAGAATCAGTTATAAATCACCGTACACCCAGTTACGACACCCATTTCATATTCGGCAAAAATGGTGCAGTTCAAGATACTCTAGAATATTATTTCAGTTTTCTTTGTGTTTCGTAGTTAAAACCACAATATAATTTCAGTATGCCTCAGGGGAAAGAAAAATTCTGTCTGGTTTCATTCCGCCCTAATATATACAGGTCGTCCGAAAAAAGAGTGGCGATTCTATGTCAGTTAGCATAGTGTACTAATATCTTTGACATCTAATAAATGTCCATGTTTTTTTTCAATTAAGCTAGCTTCACATGAAATCCAAATTTTTAATTTTGCAGTAATTCATGTTTATTCCTGTTTGTTCTGGTTTTTCATCGTTTTATTTTTATTATTTCTAATTATTGGCGTTGCAATGGCTGAGGTAGACGCACGTGTTGATAAAATTTGTGATCAAAGTCCCGACACATATGAAGCACGGATATTAGCAGCAACATGGTGGCATGAATCTAGAAAAACCAAGCATTGCATGAAGGTAGTACGCGAAAGGTTTGAACGAAGATTTAATGATGTGCCGCCAAAGGGCGAAATTATTAGAAAATGGGAACACAAATTATTCACAACTGGGATGATAATTGATAAAAAACGCCGTGGTCGCCCCAAAGCAAGAGCAAGATTGGAAGATGATGTTCAAGTGTCAATTCGACAATCGCCAACCAAAAGTATTCGTAGGCGTGCATCTGCATTAAATGTTCTGAAATCAACACTGCATGATTTGATGAAAAAAGACTTGCATTTTAAAGCTTTCCGCCCAACCTCCGTTCAGTTTTTATCGCCACAAGATAAAATTGTCAGAGTTAATGCTTGTCAACAAATTCTTGAAGCTTTTCCAAGTAAAGCCGAGAGAGATCGTACGTTCTTCAATGATAAATGTGCCCTTTATAAAGGGCGATGGCAAAAGCAAATTTTCGTTTTTTTGGTCGAAAGAAAATCCTCATTATTATGATCAAGTAAAACAGTATCCCCCTCGAATCATGATATGGTGTGCAATATCACCGCATTGTTTAATTGGTCCATTTGTGTGCACTGGTCGAATTACTTCAGGAAGTTATATCGACATGTTGGAGAACAGATTTCTACCCGCTTTAAGAAATACAAATATTCGCAACCCTATTTTTCAGCACACACCCCTTTCGCTGCGCGTGAATTCCTAGACAGAAATTTTCCTGGCAGATGGATCAGAAAGTATGGTCCTGTACCTTGGCCTCCGCGGAGTCCGGACTTGACTACCCTGGATAATACCCTCTGGGGAATCCTCAAGATGCAGATTAATGGCCGTGAAAATCAAAGTGAATCTGATCTGACAAAAATCGCAGAAGTTGAGTTAAGTGACATCAATGAGGATAAAGAACTTTTACAAAAAATGTCAGACAGGACATGGAAACGCATACAGCTTGCTGTTCGTGTAAATGGCGATCAGGTTGATCCCTATGACAATTAATTATCGAATTAATTGTAAGTTTACTAATAATAAAATTCCTTCTAATAAAGTTTTTATTAGCCTTTATCTTTTATTTATAAATTGTTCCCGAATCGCCACTCACTTATCGGACGACCTGTATATATATATATATATATATATATATATATATATATATATATATATATATATATATATATAAGTTATATATACAGGGCCGGATCTAGAAGTTGCGAGGCCCTAGGCCTATATATATATGAAAATATGGACTTAATTATCGGTACTATACCAGCAATATTAGAATCCCGCATAGACAGAACTATGCCAGCACTTAAAAATTAAACCAAACCAAAATAATCACGCATGGAAATTGTATAAGAAATATAAATAAACCATACAAATAAGTATAAATTATAATATGAATCAAGATTTGTATCGAAAATATAAGAATGATTTCTAAGATTTATATAATATTATAGGTAATGACTTTCCATAGTATACAAACGTTTTTCATATGTTATGTATAAGAGATGTTGACATTTCATTTTTTATAATAGTGAGCGATCGACTTATCAAGCTAAATATTAATGCTTTAATATTTGGTTCAGATGCCCCTTGAATATTACAGCAATGCTTTTCTACTTTTCTTCGAGCTAAACTCTTCAATTAATTGAGAATAATCTAATGAATTTGTTATATCGTTTTCTATTGATAACATAGCTAATGATTGCAATCTCGCTTGAGACATGGTGGAACGCAAATATGTTTTAATAAGTTTGAGACGCGAGAAACTTCTTTCAGCCGAAGCAACAGTAACTGGGATGGTTAATACTATTCGAAGTGCAACATAAACATTAGGATAAATCTCACTTAGTTGTTTTTGCACTATATAAACAAGGGCATTTCCGCGATCTGTTTTCTCAGGTATAAACCTGCAAAGTACTTTAAGTTCTTCATAGAGTTCTAAATCATTAATATCACTTGAACAGAACGCGCAAAACGGCTTGAGCGAAGCCCCCTTTGGCGCGAGGCCCTAGGCGATCGCCTAGTTCGCCTATAGCTAAATCCGGGCCTGTATATATATATGTGTGTGTGTGTGTGTGTGTGTGTGTGTGTGTGTAGAATTGGGTAACATGTGCGAGTCGGCCAAATTAAGTATAAGTGAGCTAGATGTATTAGGGGTAACCAGTGGTAATTTTACATCCGTTAGTGATATGAGTGGCACCACCAAGTGGATCGATTATTGTCTCACTAGTAATAATCTAAAGGATCGAATTGTTAGAGTTCACATTCTGCATGATTTCCTTCTTTCTGATCATAGACCATTAGCCCTATTAATTAATTTTACCAATTTATGCGCAACACGACATAACAAGAACTCAATAGGTAAGAATAATCGCGTCGATTGGTCTAATGTTAATAAGCAACAGAGAATAGAATACAAAGACAGGACAGGTCACCTCTTTAATAATTTAGAAATTTTGCATCTTGCCTGTAGTAATCCTTGCTCAAATGATTCTCATTGTAAACTCATAGATAGGTATTATAGTAAGATAGTATCCCTGTAAAGAGAAGCAGGAAGACCCCTGATTAAATTTTACAACTATCATACCATGATTATTCCTGGATGGAATGATTTTATTGCCCCGCTGAAGAGGGAGTCGAAATACGCCTACGATTTGTGGTGCTTTCATGGTAGACACAGATTAGGACCAGTATACATGAATATGTGTAGAAGTAGGGGTCAGTATAAGGCGGCCATAAGGTGATGTAAAAAGGAAGAAGAATCTATTCGAGCATTAAAAACAGCCTGTGAAGCTCGCATAAATAACGATAATAACAAATTTTGGAAATTTGTTAAGAATCAAACGGGTGTCAAAAGTGTCCTCCCTCCGACACTCGATGGGGTGTCGGGGGAGGATGAAGTTGCAAAGCTGTTGAAAAACCACTACTCTCACATTCTTAACAGTGTGAGTAGGGATAATCTTAAGATAGATTGCAGCGAAAGGCCTGTGGGAGGGACAAGGGAAAATTCTTTGATATCAGTTCCTGAAGTAAAGAGGGTAATTAAAGAGTTAAAGACTGGTTCTGCGTCAGGGGTAGATGACCTATCGAATGAGCACTTAAAATATGTCAATGACGTAATATGTCTGCATATATCATTGCTCTTATCAGCCATGTTCATAGCCATATCCCTGCAGGGTTCTTGAAGGTATATATCTTGCCCCTGGTCAAAAATAAGTACGGAGACATTCTGTCCAGCAATAATTACAGGCCTATTGCTGTCGCTTCCTACTTCTCGAAACTACTGGGAAAACTCTTGTTACTCCGATTAAATGATTACCTATGGACATCTCCTAATCAGTTTGGTTTTAAAAGGTCCCACTCAACTGACCTGTGTATCTATGTACTTAAAGAAACAATATCTAATATATTGACAGTAATTCAATTATTTATAGCTGTTACCTAGATATAAGTAAGGCATATGAGAGAGTGAACCACAATATTTTATTTAAAAAACTAGAAGACAGGAAGGTTCCCATGTACATATTAAATTTATTGAAATTTTGGTATTCCCACCAATCTTTTACCGTTAGGTGGGGCAATGTACTATCCGAATGTTTTGGTTCCTCTTGCGGGATGAGACAAGGCTCCTTGCTCTCCCCTATGCTGTTTAATGTGTACATTGACGGATTAATTGCTTCATTTAATGAGGCAACAGTGGGATATTGTATAGATAACACAAGGATAAATAACTTAGTTCATGCCGATGATATGGTGTTAATAAGTCCCTCTGTTAAAGGTCTGGATCGGCTACTAAAAGACTGCGAAGTGTATTCGCAGAAACATGATACTTTTTAATGTTACAAAAACTAAGGTTAAGCAGTTTCATCCTAAAAGCTGTAATCAGCCAGCTGATATTAGGCTTAAAATGAAAGGTGAAGTAAATGAAGAAGTACAAGAGTTTAAGTATTTGGGTTAAATTATAACCAGCTCCTTCAGTGATGACTTGGATACATGAAAACAATCTCGAAGCCTTTGTGCTAAAGCGAATATGACTATAAGGAACTTTCTGTTCTGTACAAGTGAAACTAAAGACACTCTCTTTCGTACTTTCTGCAGTAATATATACTGACAGAACTCTGTGTGAATTATAAAAATGGTTCTGGCAGAACCCTAAATTTGCTGTACAACAGGTCTTTTAGACTCTTACATAAATCACCCACGAGATGCTCAGCTTCGCAAATGTTTGCGACCCGCACTGTCCCGAGTTTCCCGGAGGTAACAAGACGTGCTCAATACAGTCTGATGCAAAGAATTAAAAAATCAACCAACCCGATTATCCAAGCTATCCATGAGTCCTGCCGTTTATCCTCTAAGCCAGAGTTTTTCAAACTTTTTTGAAGCCACGGAACCTTTATTTAAAAAAAAAAAATTCACGGAACTTTGACGAACAGGTAAAATTTGAATGATATAAGGCAAATGGTAATAAAACACAATTTATGCTCACTGCAATTTGTTTATGTAATTTACGAAGTTTACATATAGTTATATGAATTTCACAAAAAAAAAATATATAAGTTTAGAAATTTACAAGAAAAAAAAGACAATTTACTTTTATTGACCTATTTATTTTAAATTCCCCTCCCCACATTACTGTCAGCATAAAAGATATTATAAGTATAAAAAATGTCATGTTTATTGTAAAATTAAAGTTTTCAATGCAAAATAATTAAAAGTGAGGAATTTTACAGTTATTGAGGAGTAATTTTAATAGTTAATCAAACGAATAAATGTTCAGTGACTTGGATGTGATTGCTTTTCTTTGGATAAAAGTTCAATATTACATTGCTGTGATCATAACTTCCGTGAACTGAGAAAACTAAACCTAAAAACATAGAAAAACTCACCAAATCAATCAGACCAGTGCTTGTGGTCATCAGCTGTGTTTTGTTTACAAAATGGGCTCCTGTTTCTTACCGTGGCTGTGAGAGGGCAACATTTATTCTGGATATCTCATCGTTTGAATTAAAATTCTCTCTCTCGCACACTGTCTCTTTGCCTACCTCTTTCAAAACACAATCACTGAATTCGCAGAATATATATCGTAAATTCACCCATGCCAGTTGATATTATTTTATCTTACCTCTCTCCCCTTCTCAGTCTCTCATGACATGCCTCACGGAACCCCATCAAGTTCTCGCGGAACACAGTTTGAAAACCCCTGCTCTAAGCTTTGGAATTCATGGTACGAAAACGTCTATCTGTAGCTCCACTTAACTTCGACATTACTGTATTATTTCTAATCAACTGTATATATTTCTATCCTTAGTATGTGAACTGTCATTGTATTAATAATATTTATCATATGGACCATAGTCTGCCAATAAACCTTTTCATTTTCAGTTTCATATATATATATATATATATATATATTATATATATATACAGGGTGTCCCATAAGTCCGGCATCATAGGAAAAATAATAAAAAAAGGCAAAACAAAAGCTTTTATTTACAGAACGTGCTCAGTATGTCCACCATTGTTTTAAATACACAAATTCAGACGTGATACCCAGTCAGCAAGTACACGGTAAATGATGTCAGGAATAATGGTGTTACATGCCCCAATAATGCGCTGCCGCAAATGTTCAACACTCCTAATTTTCTCTGCGTATACCAGCGCTTTCAAGTGGCCCCAGAGATAAAAATCTATGAGTAGAATTATCTGGATTCGTTCTTCCTTGCTTACAGACATTATGGCCTGTAGAAAGAGAAAAATATGAATTATGGTTTGTAGAAATAAAAAAATATGAATTTCTTCTATGATGCCGGACTTATGGGACACCCTGTGTATATATATTATATATATATATATATAGTGGTTCCTTTGCTGTTTCTCTTCATCTGGGTTCATTTCCTTAGGCAAAACAAACGCTGAAATACTCAGGATCAGAGTGTAAACATAATTTACGAAGAGATTACTTAATAAATATTATATTCCAAAATTCGCTCTTCTTCAGAAAAAAAGCTTGAATAGACATTTATATATTCATATTTTTATTATATTTTTACACACACACACACACACACAAAACCCATATATATATATATATATATATATATATATATATATATATATACTGTGTATATATAAATATGGGTTGAATTTCACATTTAAACCCGTGAAATGAATGAATGATACCAATCCACAAGGAAAAAGAAAAAATTATTCCAAGGCCTTTCGGGTACTGAACAACACACCTCATTCCCCTTGACGAGGTGTATTGCTGAATACACGAAAGGTCTTGAAATATTTTTTTCCGTTTTCCTTGTGGAAAGAGCTGCTCGCGCGTGCGTGCGCGTGTAAATGTCGTATAAGGAATTTAATATAATTATTTTCAGTGTGACTTAAACGATTAAAATGTTGTTCAGTGTGCATCACGCTCATTTATTTCAAAACAAAGACGAGAGAGTTTTGAGCGTTTTAAAAGGTAACCAATCGTGTAAAGGCTTACAATGCGGCTTTTCTTTTAACCAGTAATAGAATGTATAACAGTTTGGGTTGAGTTCCCTTTTTCCAGGAACATTCTCATAAAAAAGAACAGATTTCTTCCTTGTGGTTACGGTGTAGCTGTGTTAAATTCTAGTGTGAAATTATACAAAAAATAATAAACCAGAGTAGTATAGTGGCAAAAAGGTAGAGTGCAAGTTGCAATTGCATAATATTACGTAATGTTGCAAGAGTGCCAACCTCCCACCCCCATTGTTGCAAGTGTGCCAACCTCCACCCCCCTTTGTTGCCAACTTTTTTATACCAAAATCATTCAACAAGATAACAGTAATGCTATATTACATCAATACTGTACAGTATAAATATTAAAGGACATAGTAAGCCTAATAAGACATACGATACCAACGATGGCAGGTGTGTAAGCTCCAGGAGACGAGTGTTGATTGCTGTGGTGGGTGAGTTACATGGTAGAGGTGGATGGTTGTGGATCATCAGGGTCTTCAGTGACATCAGGTAAGGCAACAAGCGAAGGTAGACTGACAGAACTCTCAGGCGTGTGTGTGGAACTCTCAGAACTCTCAGCTGCAGGCGAGGCAAGTGGTGTGGAATGCACTGTTGGTTTAATCTACAGATCTACAGAAGCTAAGGCTAACAAAGACCCTAAGATCCACTCTAAGGTTAGCCCGAGAGAAAGGAAAGAGTAGCGGGTTAAGAGAAGAGAAGAGAATAAGGGGTTAAGTAAGAGCAACACCTATCACTCATGGGTTAACATTCATTCAGAAAAAGAGGAAAAGTGTCTCACCATCATCATCCGCCGGCCACTGCCGACAAGTCAGAAAAATAGTCGGAGAGAATAGGAGAGCGGTGAAAGATGAAAAGAAGTAAAATAAGAACGCTTACAAACCATGCAAACACAGTCTTAACTCACTGTCATACCATGCAAACTACAAACATGCAAGAAAAGAGTTAGAGACATGCAAAGTAAGGAGAGGATAAGAAGGAAAAAAAAAATAAAAAAAAATAGGTAGGAAAAAAAAAAAAAAAAAAAAAAGTAGGTTTATGCGAGACTGTTGTTGTTTGGCGGCAACACGTCGGTGCGCTCAGCGGCTCAGCAATATTTCACACTAGGTGGCGCATAAAAGCGAATTTTTTCCGGATATACTGAATTCTTGGTAGAAATAGGGTCTTCGCATATGCTGAAGACGCATATTTCGAGGGCACAGTGTAGTTATATTATCAAAAGTTATATTATCAAATATTAGTACAGGAAAATATATACAATACGTATAATCATAATATTACGGGAAAAATATATATAGCCTTTACGTTCTACGATCCAAAACGCTAAACTCGCATATTAAAGAGTCTATATCCACATCGGCACTACTTTGTACGATGTGGTAAAACCGTCCAAGCATCACTTCACCGTTTAACTGATACGGCGGTTTATACTTGATATAAAAGGCTTTCATATCGTTCAATACTATTTTTGTACCCACTTTACACTCGGTGGGCAAGTTATCTTTGAGCACAGCTAGAACACAATCAAAAGCACGCACAAAAATGTCATCGGGGGCCGTTACACTAAATACAAGTTTATAATCATGCCTTTCCAATCGGGGATTTTTTCTTAACGTCCAGAACTTTTCATTCGTGAACTCTTCTTCACAATGCATAACTGTAGCCGAGATAATCTAATTCGCTACAACAGATGATCATTATATAAAGAAGTAGTTCTTCAGGGTGAACGGTGTAGATGAGCTCAGCCCTGTACCGATCAAGTGCTTTGTACCAAAGTTCATGATATTTCGAAGAGTCTAAACTTATTAAATAATCATCAACCTCTAGACCATTCTCACCTTGTTCAGCCTTACACTTGGTAAACCCATCGAACAGAGTGGCGTATGCGTATTCGAGTACCGTATCAAAATAAAGCTTAACCCTAACACGCACGTCTAATATAGGTTTCAGCTTGCGGAATCCGACAATTTCAAACATTCTGTCGAGGATGAAACGGTTTCGTGTAGGAACAAGAACGTCATCAGCTGACCATTTCCACATCTGTTGTATATCAATGCATGGTTGTTCATTATTTATACTCAATGTGCAAACAATGGCATATGAGGAGGCGTCACTATTCACATCTCTTATTGTATCTACGTCAGCTGGTATTTTATAAAATTGGAAGGAAAAATTTTTATGGTAGAGCCCAAAAAATTACTAACAATTAAAAGTAAAACAGAGCTAAGATTGAGTGGTAATAAATAATAATAATAATAATACCTAATATATATATATATATATATATATACAGATCACCTACAGGTGTCTTTCCAATAAGCCACACGCTGATGTATTTGATCCTCAAGGGTATACGTTATAAGAAGCTCGGATATAAATCGCCCTTCTGTTTCACAAACAATGCAAGCTGGTATACGATAATAAACTCGCCGCGAAAGCAACACTCTCTCTCTCTCTCTCTCTCGTACAATCTCATATAATTGTATACACAAACTAAACCGATAGAGTTAAATAGTTCACCTCAGCTTAACAGAGAAATATGATTGTTTATGTCTTTCTGTACCGGCCCCAGCCATCGAATCAGGGTAATTTTAACACCTCATATTGGACAATACGACAATCTAAGCCCCTACGCCACCATCCGAAGAAACAGACAACTGCATTTTTCGCCCCGATCAGTACAGACGTATTCCATTCCTTCATACATATTTCAAGTGAATTATTGTATTTTAATATCTTCCAAAGTTTACACATAAGCTAATCAAACTAAAAATGCGCCAAACATTTTGTTTAGCATAAAATGCCCGCCTCTAAAAGCTACCATATTCGTACAGATCTCAGCTCTCTCTCTCTCTCTCTCTCTCTCTCTCTCTCTCTCTCTCTATATATATATATATATATATATATATATATATATATATATATATATATTCTACAAACTACAATTTGTATAAGGGAATCTTAAAATACTAAAAAACTAATAAACTTCTACAAAATCTTAAATTTCAAATTTATGCTACTGTATTGTAGCAAGTAACAGCTTTATGTCTAATTCAGATCTTAGTTTAGTTTCAATTTCATATCCATTCCATCTGTCACGTAACCGCTTTTAAGACATTTCGGAGAGCAAATAAAATACGCTCCACCGTTAACTAGTTCTGTGCACAATTGTTGCCTCGTTTTTACAACACCCACAGACTGTGAATTCGCATCGCATTCAAATAATTTCAGACTCGTACGTATATTCAAAACTTTTATTGTGTCTATTAATGAAATCATAAATATAGGCCTAAAGAATCCACCATGAGACAAGCAATGAAGCAAAGGGCATACGTTTTTCCCAAATGCTCAACAATGAATATTATTATTACTATTATTAATATTAGCTTTTACGCACCAGAACCAAATAAATTTACATTTTTCTGTAACTCGTTACATTTCCTGCGCATCAACGATCTTAAGCGACGTTAGCTCTGCTCACTAGATTCACTGGTGATAACTTCACATGTAAAATATTATGAGGTTACGTGAAATCGACACTAGTCACTATGTGTGCGGCCCCACACCAGCCTTTTCTATATATGCGAAAAAGTATGTACAATTCATTTGAGACTTTATTACGCATGTTTTGAAATTAATTAATTTTGGTAAGAAAAGAATTAACGTGGTAATACAGCTTTATTATCAAAATAGAGTGATTATAATTGGAATTTATACAGGCTATTTAAACTACTTATTCATTTAACAAATAAAACATACATATTACGCGTTTACATGTCAAAGGGTATTATACAGTTAACATTTGATGCACACCACACCACAAGGAAAAAAAAAAATATATATATATATATATACAGTGGAACCTCGCTTAACGAGCATAATTCGTTCCCGAATTGTGCTCGTTATGCAAAATGCTCGTTAAGCAAGGCAATTTTTTCCATAGGAATCAATGTAAAATATGATAATGCGTTCCATGCTTAAAAAATACTTAAAATAATATTTATAATGATATTTAAAGGCGTTTTTTAAATTATTATTGCATGAAATGAAAAGATTATTAATAAAAATTAACCCAAAAGAGAATGTAAATAATTAGTAAACGGTGAAATTTATAAATAACTTACGAAGAGAGAAGGTGCTCCTGACGCACGCAAAGGAAATGAAGAGACAGGGGAGGAGGAGAGGGTTATTGAGGGGAAGGAGGAGAATCGTCTTCGTTCAATGCAATAACATTCTCGACGAGCTCACAGTCACTAGCTTTAAATTTTTTAGAGGCACTTTCACTTTCTTTTGGATCCTTTTTCACGAGGAAACTGTCTAGAGACATTTGTTTTTGTCTACGCTTTAAATTTTGACGAAATATTTTGCTCGTTAAGCAAAGTGTCGCTCGTTATGCAAGGTAATTTTCCCCCATTCTTTTGGCTCGTTATACGAATTTCTCGTTATACGAGGCACTCGTTAAGCGAGGTTCCACTGTATTTTTTATATTTCTGCACGAATTCAGTATGAGAAATATACTATGGATTTCATTCTCACTTATAGACAGAAAATTTTATCAACAACTCTTTTAACCTAATTTAGCCTAACCTAACCAATCCTAACAATTTAACCTAAACTAACTTAACTTGACCCAACCTTCCCTAACCTAAACTAAGTCGATATAAACTAAAAAAATGGCCGATATAATGTAATGTTCAAGACTTAATATAATAGGCAGTAGATGGTTAAGATGTTTGTCCGTTTACCACATTTGTAACACATCATTACCTCTCTACCCCATTACCTCACTAACTCACCAGCCATAACTATCCAAGAGTAACCTAACCTAGCCTAACCAATGATAGGACTCGCTATTACACTACCTCAATGCCTCTCTAACTCACTGCCCACTACCTCACAACCTTCCTACATCACTACCTCTCTACCCATTACCTCACTAACCAACCAACCATAACTAGCCAAGGGTGGACTAACCTAGCCTAACCACTGATAGGACTCGCTAACACACTCCCCCAATGCCTCTCTAACCCACTACCCTCTACCCCACTACCTCACAACCTTCCTACATCACTACCTCTCTAGCTCACTTCCGCTCTACCTTACAACCTTCCTACATCACTACCTCTCTACCCCATTACCTTACTAACTCACCGTCCATAACTATCCGATAGTAACCTACATCACTACCTCTCCACCAAAGTACCTCATACCTCTCCACAACAGTACCTCACAACCTTCCTACATCACTACTTCCTCTCTAACCCATTACATCAATATTACACTAACTCAATACCTTTCTGACTCTCTACTCACTACATCACCTCCACACTACCCATAGCTAGTCCAGAGTGACCTAACCTAAATTAATTTTTATAGCAAGCGATATCTGTACAAGAGTAACCTCACCTAACCTAATGTGGGAAGTAATAGACTCTAATAATCTAGCCTACGATTTCTTCTCTTTCTATTCATTATGATTACCATTAGTAAGATACAGATTCAAGTTTTAATTATTTCTTTTAACCTTGATCAAGCTGTTTCACGTTAATAATGTTCCTTGGCGAATGCAATAAAGGAAAATACCTTTGATACTTTTGAAACTGTAATCAGCTATTACTTTATTTTTAGTCCTTCTTTTAGAAATTATCTGTGCTTCAAAGTTTTTATTTTGTTCGTGATGACGAAGGTCTGAACATTTTCAATTTAGGCCTAATCCGTTATCAACAGTGACTTTGTGGCGTTCATATTCCACCCTCTCTCTCTCTCTCTCTCTCTCTCTCTCTCTCTCTCTCTCTCTCTCTCTCTCTCTCTCTCTCTCTCTCTCTCTCTCTGTCTATATATATATATATTACTACAGCTGGGTTTGAAAAACTGATCATGCTTGACTTCTGTTAGACTCCTCTACAGCATACTACCTCATTTGAGGGATTTGTTGAAGGCGGGATTTGCTTTCTATTCTCACCCCGCCCTCATAATCAGGTACGTATGACTAGTAAGGGTCTTTACACAGGAACCTGTCGAGCTGGTTTTATGAAAGTACTTAAGTTGATGTGCTGGAATGTTCCACAGTTTTTTCCGGCAATAAGTTAGAGTTTTGGGCCTCTTTTTCTGATTTGTACCCTTTATTCTGTAGCTCTTTGTTGTCACCATACCTTATAAGTTGAAAATTTTCTTCGTTAAACTTCATCGCGTCATCTTCCACCTATCTGATTAGTGTTTCAGTATCCATTTGTAATTTTTCTGAAAATTGGAATGTGTGTGTGTGTGTGTGTGTGTGTGTTGTGTGTGTGTGTGTGTGTATACCCCACACAAAGATAAAAGTTGTAAACAGCTGAATGACCATAGACCTTTTTCCAAATGTCTTTGAGATTGTTCCCCAAAGGCCCACGTCATGATAATCTAAATTACAAACATTTTGCTTCCCCTTTTTGACCGCAAAAGTAAACTTATATTAAAGATGTGGAAACATTTATAGAAAAGATGAATTTGATACAATATATGTTATCATTTCTTTTGAGACCCGAGGTTCCCACTGTGGATGAAAGGGTTAATTTACCTGCAAGGTGAATGCCTCGTTAAGGATTAACACCTGTCTGAAACTAATCTCTTGATTTTAATGCGCTTGCCGAAATCATTTGCAATTAAGGGATTATCCGAATTGGAAATGCTTGCAAGCAATTTAAAAAAAGCTCTAAAGGCTTTGCTTAAATTAGTTTTACAGGAAAATAATTATTATAATTGCTTTTACGGTTTAATTAATATATATATGTATAAGATTTAGTTGCATAATATATATATATATATATAGGTGTTTCAGGTCGACCCTAGAAATATGGATTATTAGACCACAAAAAAACTGAGAGCGTTGTGTCGAAGTCAGGATATAGATGTAATTATAATGAGCTTGCTAAAGCCTTCAATAAAGGCGATCATGGGACTATATTAGGCAAAGTTAAGGAAACATGAATCATTGTAAATCTGAGAAAACTAGTATTTAGTTTTCTGTCCCAAAGAACACGAAGAGTATATTGTAAATGTCACTAAATCTGAAAGCTCAGAAGTCATTAGCTCTGTTAGTCCAGGCAATCTAGAGCAAAAATAGCTTCAACCTGGGCAAAATTGCTTCAGAAGCTTTCTAAACTGTTTCCAGCTCAGGAACCATTGCAGAATAACATATCCAAAATCCGACAAAATTGGACCCCGGGAACACCCCCAAAAATGAAATTCAAAATGGCGGACTGGCAGTTTCCTACGAAATACAATAAATTTTAATTTCGCTTTGTAGAGAGAGTTATGACGTTTTTCTTGATCAGTAAAATGTTTTAAAACACATTTTCGTTTCTAAATTAACCTATATGACACTAAAAATTGTATTAGACGGCTAGTATTAAACTATGACGTCACGTAATGTAAATAAAATATACTGTATGGAGTGTATGTGAGAATGGACATTGCTACATCTTTATAAACTTATATTATATACAACTCTTTAATTCCTACTACCCACTATCAAATCTGCGTATTTGTGCTTGTCATTTTCTTTAAAACTGTTATTATGTACTCCTTTTAAATACTGCAACACAGTTTATTAATTTGTGTTTTCTGTTTCAGACTGACTCGGTGTACGGCTGACTCGGTGTCCGTCCGCCTTCAAGAATGCAGACCCCTGAAGAATTGTGCGTGATTTGTAAGGAGAAATTGGACAGCGGACAGGAAGTGGTTCACATCTCGCAAAAAGGAGCAGATGGTATAAATGCATCCAGCCGCAGCCGTGGAAGCGATGTTGTTGCAACAGCTGGAATAAGTGTTCACGTTGTATGTAGGAAAAGGTTTACGGATAAAAAGACCATTGAAATAAAGAAGCGACAGACCGCAGCCGAGGCAATACCAAGGAAAAGTGCTCGTTTTCATGAATACGCATTTTCCAGTGCTACTCACTGTTTGTTTTGTGATACCTTTGTGGACTTTTTTTCCAAACACAAACCAAAATCAGAGCATGTCAAAATAAGAACTACAGAGTTCTCCGAAACCATAAAAAGGTGCTGTGAAAGCCGCTGCGATGAATGGTCGTTTAATGTAAAAGGCCGTCTGGAGTATTATCTTCGTGATCTTCCTGCTGCAGATTGTGTCTACCATCACACCTGCATCGTAAATTTTCGAAGTGGAAAAAACATTCCTCGCGCATACTCCTCCGACGATCATGATTCGAAGAAAGGGAGACCAACTAATGAAGAGCAACACCAAGCATTCCTTCAGACCTGTGCTTACCTGGAAGAGAATGATGATGAACAACTGTTGATTGGAGACCTAATTTCCAAAATGGAGGAATATCTTCAAGGAAGTCAGAGCTCTGTCTACGAACGCAGGCACATGAAGAGAAAGCTTTTAGAACGTTACGGAGACAAGATCATAATATCAGGTGAAAGTGGGAAGGCAGATGTAGTAACACTACGAGAGACAGCTAATGAAATTCTTATAGATTATCACAAAAAGTCGAAAGAATGTGATATAGATATAGAGCTACAGAAGATTTACCTAGTAGAAGCTGCTGCAAAAATAATCAGAAGTGATATCAAGTCTGTCGACTCGCCTAGAAAAGATGTGTATCCATCTCCAAATGACATCACTGCAGAAAGTGCTCTTGATTACATTCCCAACAGTCTGAAATTGCTATTATCAAAAGCATTTGCGGGACAGGATGCTTCAAGAAAAATAGGTGCAATTGGGCAGAGCATTATGCAAGCAACCCGTCCTAGAGGATTACTATGTCCACTACAGATCGGTTTGTCGGTTCAGCTACACCACAACTTTAGGTCAAGGTACCTTATTGACGTTCTCCATCAGCTGGGTTACTGTTCGTCGTATGCAGAAGTAACAAGATTCGAAAGAAACGCGGCGCTGGCAAGTGGGTCTGGCTCTTTTACTGTTGATGAAAACACTGCAGTCCTTCTAGCAGCAGATAACGTCGATCATGATGTCTGCACTTTGGATGGGAAGAATACCTTTCATGGAATGGGTATGATTGCCGCAATAACTCCGAAGATCAAGATCCACCCTTCTATTCACAGGCGTAATGTTGGTGACAATGACATTAAGAAGATTGCAACCGTTGACATTAGGGAATATAGACACGCGAGAAGCATGTTGAGGGACATCTCATTCCGCGAACTTCCAGTACCCACTGCCACCATAAGTCGACTTAGTCTTCTCTGGCAGATATCTTCAGCAGAAAGATCAGGTCCAAGTTGGTCCGGAACAATGCAGGCAATTCACGGTGGATCAAGTGTCTCACATCCAGGTGTGGCGTCGATCACGTTCCTTCCCATCATAGATATGTCGCCAACTGACATGACCTGCATATTTTCGACATTACTATATTTGAGCAAGATAGCACGCGATCAAAAAGTCCCATGCATTATTACCTTTGATCAGCCTTTGTTCTGGAAAGCTTCCCAAATCATCAATGAACAGAGAGACCTGCAGGACATTGTTTTAATGCTGGGATCATTTCACACTGATGAATCTTTTGGGAGCAGTCGGTACTCTTATGAATAGTTCAGGATTGTCTGAAGTACTTCAAGAAATATACGGACCAAATGCCGTGCAACACATGATGTCTGGAAAAGCTGTTTCAAGAGCGATACGTGGTCATATGATAGTAGATGCAGCTCTTAGTACCTTACTAGTCGCAGACGTTTTCCCTCGTAATGAAGATGGAACTCCTCATGACCTCCATAAGGAAGCTTGTGACCTGCTCGACGATGTTATGACCGCCAAACAATCAGTTGAGGATGTGGAATCTTCGAATGCATTGTCTCAGATTGCTACCACTTTGGATGCGAAGAAAACTGACCTACAATCTACTTCGCAAACAAGTCAACTCTGGTTGGAATATCAGCGAATGATCAACATTGCACGTTCCTTGATAACAGCAGACAGAACCGGCTCGTGGGATTTGCACTTGCAAGCTATGCTGGAGACCATCCCCATAATTGCAGCAGCCGGACATCACAATTACCGGAAATCGATATACCTGTACCTGCAGAAAATGTTAAGTTTGCCTTCTGAAAATCCAGCCGTTAACAAAATGTTCCAGGAAGGTAAGTTTGTGGTAAGAAGAAGCGACAGATTATGGGCCGGACTCGGCACAGACCTGGTGATAGAACAAGTACTAATGCGTTCCCTGAAAAGCAGAGGCGGACTGACACGCGGAAGTGGATTTACAGACATCCAAAGGACAACGTGGCTCTTTTCTATGCCTCTGTGTTCTACTTATAACTTAGCAATGCAGGAATACACCAGAGTTTTGTTGGAAAGTAGTGAACAGCACAAGGAAATGAGGGGAAGTAGACAAATCAGGGACAGTAATGACATGAAGAAAGTACTTGAACGTCTGGAATCCTTATCCCCATTCCATTCTACCTCGGGTCTCTGCAACATTGTAACAGGGCTAACTGCTGATCCTGGAGTTAACGTTCATCAATTGCATTCAATCGGTACGAATATTGTCGTAAAAATGATTAGGAAACAAGCCTTTACATATTCTGCCAAAAGATCTGACAAAGTGAAAACACTAGGATCTGCTTCTGCCGTTGTGATCACTGATGCTTCAGATATAGAAGTAGATCCTGCACTACTGTTTCAGAGAATGATGACTGTTGCCA
Source organism: Bathynomus jamesi (assembly GCA_023014485.1). Lineage (NCBI taxonomy): Eukaryota > Metazoa > Arthropoda > Malacostraca > Isopoda > Cirolanidae > Bathynomus > Bathynomus jamesi. Next base: position 705,735 of record JAJOZX010000331.1, on the reverse strand, counting down.
CTGGCGGAGACATGAATCTTGAAGATGTCATGTGTTACGAACTGTGTGCATATTCTCCTGCATTGTTCGAATCACGAAGTATCTTGAGGAAACCCGATAAGTCTCAGCTAGCTCATGCAATAATCAAATACACTGACACTTTACGCATGGAAGAAGTTCAAGAAATTCAGTGCAGAGACCAGTACGTATTGGATGGTGGATCTCTACTACATCGTGTTTCCTTGCGTCAAGAGGAAACATATGACAGCATCGCCAACTCATATGCCGATTTCACTCTGAAAACATATGGAAAAGCAATCATTGTTTTTTATGGCTACAGCAGCTCTCCTACGATCAAGGACATGACCCACAGAAGACGCAGCACCAAGACAAGCAGAAATGTGAATCTCAGTCCAAGCATGAAGTTTGTTGGCCAGAAGGAACACTTCTTGGCTAATGAAAACAACAAGCAAGCATTTATTTCCCTCGTAGGTGAGATGTTGAAGAAGCACGGGTGTACTGTTCACAACGCAGATGGGGATGCTGATGTGGACATCGTTCGTGCAGCAGTTTCCTCATCAGAAAATGCAACTACAACAGTAATAGGGGAAGACACCGACTTGCTGATTCTCCTTCTGTACCATGCCAAGGACAGTGGTTTCAAGTTGTACTATCGCAGCGATATAAGACGGGGACCATCTCCTAATCCTGTGTATGATATTCTCAGCATTCAATCATTGTTAGGCAATGACATCTGCAAGTATCTCCTGTTTGTGCATGCTTTCAGGGGCTGTGATAGCACATCCAGAATTTTTTCGATCGGTAAAGCCAAAGCATTCGACACACTGATGAAGGTGGCTGAACTCCGTTCAGTTGCAAATACATTCTGTTCTGATTGTTGCCAACACTCTGACATTGAAGCCGCTGGAAGAAAGGCAATGCTTCTGTTGTATGGCTGCAAAACACTTGAATCCACTAACGCACTACGTCATCGAATGTTAGTTGAAAAGGTAGCTACAGCTAAATCTTTTGTTACACCCGAACGTTTGCCACCTACCGATGCGTCCACAAAGTACCACAGCTTTCGCACATACTTTCAAATACTAATCTGGAAGTCTACAGAAGAGAAGATCGATGCAGAACAGTGGGGTTGGTATGTAAAGAATAATTCCTACTACCCTACAGCCTGCGACAAGCCACCAGCTCCAAATTATCTACTCAACATGATCCGCTGCTCCTGCAAGACGAAATGTGCTACTTCAAGATGTGGATGCAAGCGTAATGGAATGCCCTGTTCAGCCGCTTGTGGCGAGTGCCAAATCAGTGGTTGCGATAACAACCTAAGTACCGGTAATCTATCCGATGATAGTGATGAAGAGGATTAATTTCTGTATGTTTGTGACCAGGTATCACTTCTTCTGTAATGAACATAACTTGAAACTGGGAAAAAAATAATTGTTGTATTATTGATTATAAAAATCTGTAAAAAGCTATATAACATTATATTTGCGTAATAACTGGTTGTGTTGTATATTGTTGAATTATTTAAAACATTACAACTGAAAGAAAAAGCATCAAATGTATCTCTATAAATAAAAGCGTAAATTATATATATATTTTTTTTCGTAGGAAACATCCAGTCCGCCATTTTGAATTTCATTTTTGGGGGTGTTCCCGGGGTCCAATTTTGTCGGATTTTGGATATGTTATTCGGCAATGGTTCCTGAGCTGGAAACAGTTTAGAAAGCTTCTGAAGCAAGTTTGCCCAGGTCTAACTACAAATTGCCTGGACTATGTCCCACAAGGTACATTATTAGCTTCCTTGGTGTTTATAATAACGAGTGCCGAGAGACGCAGATATTAAAGGCAGTGTATCGTGCTTCGCGGGCAACACAAAAATATGCAATGGAGTATCAAATGATGGCGTCAGAAAATTACAAATGGATACTGAAACACTAATCAGATAAGTTGAAGACGACGCGATGAAGTTTAACGAAGAAAATTTTCAACTTATAAGGTATGGTGACAACAAAGAGCTACAGAATAAAGGGTACAAATCAGAAAAAGAGACCTAAAACTCTTTAACTTATTGCCGGAAAAAACTGTGGAACATTCCAGCACATCAACTTAAGTACTTTCATAAAACCAGCTCGACAGGTTCCTGTGTAAAGACCAGTGGTGGGCACCGTTAACCAAAAAGTTAACTTCGATAACGATAATCCGTTAACCCCAATTTTTAACTCCGATAACGATAATCCGATAATTTTACTACAAAGTTAACAGAAGTTAACGATAATCCGTTAACGATAACTATTTCTTTATTAACATTTAAAAAAAATCAAGGAAAAAAGCTTTAAAACCCATAGAAAATGTTTATTTATGCAAAATCCAACAATAAATAGGCATTTAACTGTATTTTTATCAAGTTTTGCAACTTTTTTGCCTAACTGATTACATGTTTTGAAACCCTTGTAACCACTAACCATTAACTAAATTTTAATTTACCAGAGAATTATTATGGCGGGAACTGAAAGGTAAAATTAAATTTTAGGCACATTTATTAAAGACTATGACACAATGTGCTGGTTGCACTTCAGAAAGACCAACTTCTCAAAGTTAGGCACAACTGCCAGTCTTGACCTCTTGGGCCTCAGGATGTCCTTGCCGAGAGCGAAGAGCCGTTACACTGCGGCAGAGGACGGAATTGGCAGACTGAAGTTATGGCGGTTTGAATTCATTCGCGGAGCGGTGATCTTCCGTGAATGACTCCTCGCAGTTAACGTGTTAACGGACTTTAACAGACTAAATATCGAGTTATCGGAAGTTAACTGGTCCGATAACGATAAATGGAAATTAACTTCCGTTAATAGTCCGTTAAAAAAAGTTAACTTCGTTAATTAACTGTTATCGTATTAACGCTTTAGTGCCCAACACTGGTAAAGACCCTTACTAGTCATACGTACCTGATTATGAGGGCGGGGTGAGAATAGAAAACAAATCTCGCCTTCAACAAATCCCTCAAATGAGGTAGTATGCTGTAGAGGAGTCTAACAGAAGTCAAGTATGATCAGTTTTTCAAACACAGCTGTAGTAATATATATATATATATATATATATATATATATATATAGAGAGAGAGAGAGAGAGAGAGAGAGAGAGAGAGAGAGTGGAATATGAACGCCACAAAGTCACTGTTGATAACGGATTAGGCCTAAATTGAAAATGTTCAGACCTTCATCATCACGAACAAAATAAAAACATTGAAGCACAGATAATTTCTAAAAGGACTAAAAATAAAGTAATAGCTGACTACAGTTTCAAAAGTATCAAAGGTACTTTCCTTTATTGCATTCGCCGAGGAACATTATTAACGTGAAACAGCTTGATCAAGGTTAAAAGAAATAATTAAAACTTGAATCTGTATCTTACTAATGGTAATCATAATGAATAGAAAGAGAAGAAATCGTAGGCTAGATCATTAGAGTCTATTACTTCCCACATTAGGTTAGGTGAGGTTACTCTTGTACAGATATCGCTAGCTATAAAAATTAATTTAGGTTAGGTCACTCTGGACTAGCTATGGGTAGTGTGGTAGTGATGTAGTGAGAAAAGAGTCAGAAAGGTATTGAGTTAGTGTAATGGTAATGTAATGGGTTAGAGATAGGCTGACCATATTTCCTTGAGACAAAAACGGGACATTGGGATGGCAAAAAAGGGACGGGGGTTATGTAATATTCTGTATTCATGAAAAAGTAAGTACATAAACATATTGAGCTTACAATTATTCTTCAGTGACAGAACCCATACAAAAACCCATACAAAACGGTACTGTCCCGTTCAAAACGGTAAGTATGGTCAGCCTAGTTAGAGAGGAAGTAGTGATGTAGGAAGGTTGTGAGGTACTGTAGTGGAGAGGTATGAGGTACTGTGGTGGAGAGGTAGTGATGTAGGTTACTATCGGATAGTTATGGACGGTGAGTTAGTGAGGTAATAGGGTAGAGAGGTAGTGATGTAGGAAGGTTGTGTGGTAGTGGGTAGGGGGTAGTGAGTTAGAGAGGCATTGCGATATTGTGATAGTGAGACCTATCAACTGTTAGGCTAGGATAGGTTACTCTTGGATAGTTATGGATGGTGAGTTAGTGAGGTAATGGGATAGAGAGGTAGTGTTGTAGGAATGTTGTGAGATAGTGGGTAGAGGGGGAGTGTGTTAGAGAGGCATTGGGGTAGTGTATTAGCGAGTTCTATCAGTGGTTAGGCTAGGTTAGGCCTAGTTATGGTTGGTTGGTTAGTGAGGTAATGGGTAGAGAGGTAGTGATGTGGGAAGGTTGTGAGGTAGTGGGCAGTGGGTTAGAGCGGCATCGAGGTAGTGTAATAGCGAGTCCTATCATTGGTTAGGCTAGGTTAGGTTACTCTTGGATAGTTATGGCTGGTGAGTTAGTGAGGTAATGAGGTAGAGAGGTAGTGATGTGTCACAAATGTGGTAAACGGACAAACGTCTTAACCATTTACTGCCTATTATATTAAGTCTTGAACATTATATCGGCCATTTTTTTTAGAGTTAATATCGACTTAGTTTAGGTTAGGGAAGGTTGGGTCAAGTTAAGTTAGTTTAGGTTAAATTGTTAGGATTGGTTAGGTTAGGCTAAATTAGGTTAAAAGAGTTGTTGATAAAATTTCCCGTCTATAAGTGAGAATGAAATCCATAGTATATTTCTCATACTGAATTCGTGCGTAAATGAAAGAAGTACTGTATATATATATATATATATATATATATATATATATATATTTTCCCTTGTGGGTGTGCATCAAATGTTAACTGTATAATACCCTTTGACATGTAAACGCGTAATATGTATGTTTTATTTGTTAAATGAATAATTAGTTTAAATAGCCAATATAAATTCCAATTATAATCACTCTGTTTTGATAATAAAGCTCTATTACCCCGTTAATTCCTTTCTTACCAAAATTAATTAATTTCAAAACATGCGTAATAAAGTCTCAAATGAATTGTGTGGGGCCGCACACATAATGACTAGTGTCGATTTCACGTAACCCCATAATATTGTACATGTGAGGTTATCACCAGTCAATCTCGTGAGCAGAGCTATCGTCGCTGAAGATCGTTGATGCGCACGAAATGTAACGAGTTACTGAAAAATTTAAGTTTATTTGGTTCTGGCGCGTAAAAGCTAATATTAATAATAATAATAATAATAACAATAATTATTGTTGAGCATTTGGGGAAAACGCATGCCCTTTGCTTGATTGCGTGTCTCATGGTGTATTCGTTAGGCCTATATTTATGATTTCATTAATAGACACAATCAAAGTTTTGAATATACGTACGAGTCTGAAATTATTTGAATGCGATGCGAATTCACAGTCTCAGCATTTATTCGCTTTATCCGAACTGTGCGTGTTGTAAAAACGAGGCAACAATTGTGCACATAACTAGTTAACGGTGGAGCGTATTTTATTTGCTCTTCGAAATGTTTTAAAAGCGGTTACATGACAGATGGAATGGATATGAAATCGAAACTAAACTAAGATCTGAATTAGCCATAAAGCTATTACTTGCTACAATACAGTAGCATAAATTTGAAATTTAAGATTTTGTAGAAGTTTATTAGTTTTTTAGTATTTTAAGATTCACTTATACAAATTTTAGTTTGTAGAAAAAAAAAAAAACTATATATATATATATATATATATATATATATATATATATAATATATATATATATATATATACACATATATATATATATATATTATATATATATATATATATATATATATATATATATATATATATATATGTGTGTGTATATATATATATATGTGTATATATATATATATATAGAGAGAGAGAGAGAGAGAGAGAGCTGAGATTAGCCATAAAGCTATTACTTGCTACAATACAGTAGCATAAATTTGAAATTTAAGATTTTGGAGAAGTTTATTAGTTTTTTAGTATTTTAAGATTCACTTATACAAATTTTAGTTTGTAGAAAAAAAAAAAACTATATATATATATATATATATATATATATATATATATATATATATATATATATTATATATATATATATATATATATATATATACAGGGTGGGGCACGGGAACCAAGTGTTTTTGGAATAATCAGGAAAATGATATTTATTTTTGTAAAGAAAATATATTGGTAGAATAACATTCGTAAGAACATAGCATTTCATGTCATAATAATCATGTACCGAAAATTATATCTGGCATATGATGTCCTTGGCCGTCGACGCATTGTTGAAGGCGTTTACGAAAATTGGCCTCCACTCTTCCCAGCAGGTCTCTGTTGATTTGGATGATTTGTTGACGGATCGCTTCCTTCAATGCATCTAATGTACGGGGCTTGTCCTCGTAGACACGTGACTTGAGGTACCCCCATAGAAAGAAGTCACATGTGGACAAGTCAGGGGACCGAGGGGGCCATGCAATGTCACCAAATCTCGAAATGAGATGGTTGGGAAACAGGGGGCGAAGAACAGCCATTGACGCTCTGGCGGTGTGTGGCGTGGCCCCATTTTGCTGAAACCACAAATGTCGACGAGCAATACGCCTTCTTCGTAACTCAGGGATGAAAAAGGTGTTCACCATCTCAATGTAACGCCCAGATGTTATGGTAACGGTAACCCCATTTTGTTCGAAGAAATAGGGACCGATGACGCCAAACTTTCCCACCGCGCACCAAACTGTAACCTTAGGGCTATGCAGCGGTTTTTCATGGAGTTGTCGCGGATTTTCAGCAGCCCAATACCGACAGTTTTGATTGTTGACGGCCCCATTAAGGTGGAAATGGGCTTCATCACTCATTACCACCATCATGTTTTCATTCTGCTCATAAAGTGCAAGCATTTCCTGTGCAAAATTCAGTCGTTGGGGGCAATCGTTTACATTCAATTCCTGCACCATCGCTAACTTGTATGGGTGAAAATGTAATTCTTCATGCAAAATCCGTCTAACAGTACGATTGCTGATTCCGAGTGCAGCTGAATGTCTCCGAGCAGAGCGGCCTGGGCTTTGCAACATCGCTTGTCTGACCCTTTCAACGTTCTCTGGAGTACGCACAGTGCGTTGCGGCCCCTTCGGTTTTGTTTTCATTATTGAGCCTCCTGTTCGAAGATTGTTAACCCAACGTAAGATTGTGTCACGAGCGGGAACAGAGTCATTTCGATGAATGTTGAATCTGCGGCGAAACGCACGCTGAACTGCTGTCACTGACTCGCCACTCCTAACAAAATGATCATACGCGAACATGCGGTGTTCTAACGTCCACTGCTCCATGATGGCACCTGAAAGATAAAGGTGAGTGTTAGTTAAAGTTAAATGCTATGAACCCAGGAATGGAATGCTACCTACCGCACGCCCCTCCCATTCCTAATGGCCGATTACTAGCTATTCAAAAAACACTTGATTCCCGTGCCCCACCCTGTATATATATATATGTGTGTGTGTATATATATATATATATATATATATATATATATATATATATATATATAGAGAGAGAGAGAGAGAGAGAGAGAGAGAGAGAGAGAGAGAGAGAGAGAGAGCTGAGATTTATACGAATATGGTAGCTTTTAGAGGCGGGCATTTTATGCTAAACAAAAGGTTTGATTAGCTTAAGTGTAAACTTTGGAAGATATTAAAATACAATAATTCACTTGAAATATGTATGAAAGAATGGAATACGTCTGTACTGATCGGGGCGAAAAATGCAGTTGTCTGTTTCTTCGGATGGTGGCATAGGGGCTTAGATTGTCGTATTGTCCAATATGAGGTGTTAAAATTATCCTGATTCGATGGGTGGGGCCAGTACAGAAAGACATAAACAATCATATTTCTCTGTTAAGTTGAGGTGACCTATTTAACTCTATCGGTTTAGTTTGTGTATACAATTATATGAATTTGCACGAGAGAGAGAGAGAGAGTTGCTTTCGCGGCGAGTTTATTATCATATACCAGCTTGCATTGTTTGTGAAACAGAAGGGCGATTTATGTCCGAGCTTCTTGTAACGTATACCCTCGAGGGTCAAATACATCAGCGTGTGGCTTATTGGAAAGACACCTGTAGGTGATCTGTATATATATATATATATATATATATATATATATATATATATATATATATATATATATATATTAGGGCGGGTCATACTATGCATTTTTTTTAAATCAATGGAGAGGGGTGTTCAAATGACATATTTTGGTGTGTAGAACACAATTCTGAAGAAAATATTTAATTCTGATAACCCTAACCTACATCATTTTGCAGTTGATTATTATTAAATTGTTGATTATTTTACTATTGTAGTTACCCCAGAATATGGCAGATGGTGATGAGGATCTGGAATTGGAGAGAAGTGGTGATGAAGATGAGTTTGTTCCTGAAGTTGAGCTCTTCCCTCAAACTGACCCTGAGCCAGCAGCTTCGGCAAAGGTACAGAAAAACTATGATGAGATTCAAAACATTGCCCTTGCTAGTGTAAGGTATGGCATAGGGCTGAGGCCAACTGCAGCGATAGCAACAGCAGCTCTGATTGACGCAGGAATCATCACAGAAGACAATACAAGTAAAGTGATTGATAAGAGCAAGGTCAAGAGAGCACAGGAGAAGTTGATGAGAGAGCTGGGGGAACAGTTCGAGAAGAAGTGCAGGGAGGAGGGGGGGATCTCTTGCATCCTCTTTGATGGGCGGATTGACCTGACCAATGTGATGATGGAAGCTGAGGGCATTGACCAACCTTTTCCAGCAAAGATCAAGGAAGAACACTATAGTGTTGTTAGTGAGCCTGGCAGCTACTATCTGTTCCACTTTACCCCAGAGAAAGCAACTAAAGAGGAGTCACATGCGGAGAAGATTGCTAAGGTCCTGTTTGCCTGGCTGAAAGAGAGGGGTTATGATAAGACCTTGTTGGCCATTGGAGGAGACTCAACAAATGTCAACACTGGTGTGAAAGCTGGAGTAATGCGGAAGCTGGAGCTGCACCTGGGGAGAAAGCTGGTCTGGTTGGTGTGCAACCTGCACACTGTTGAACTTCCCCTGCGCCATCTCATTGTTGACCTTGATGGCCCTACTCTGTCAGACAAAAAATTATCCGGGCCAATAGGAAAGCTCCTTGATTCTGCTACAGACTTTGATATCAATCCAAACTTCACCCGAATCTCTGTTGGCCCTCCACTGATCAAGCTTCCTGACAAGGTCATTCAAGATCTCTCAACTGATCAATACTATGGCTATAAAATTGTCTGTGCAGTCAGGGATGGAGTACTTCCTGCAGGGCTGGCTCTGTTAGAGATAGGACCAGTAAACCACAGCCGCTGGCTCACCACAGCGAACAGACTTCTCAGGCTCTGGGTGTCAAAGCACGGACTTAAAGGAAAGAACCTGAAGATTCTGCAATTCATTGTGGAATTCATCATTGGAGTGGATTACCCATGTTGGTTCAAAGTGAAGGTCAAGCACTCCTGGATCAAAGGGCCTAGGCACATCCTCTTTCAGCTGGACTGCCTCAAGTCCCAGAGAAAGGAGGTGCTGGATATTGTGATGCCAACTGTGAGAAGATCTGCTTGGTATGCCCACAATGAAGTCATCCTCCAAACACTACTCTGCTCTGAGGATCAGAAGGAGAGGATTGAAGGGGTGGAGAGAATCCTGGCCATCAGGGAAGAGGGGGACCCGGACACTCAGCTGGGGGACTCCTCTGTTAGGAGCAGAAGGACACCTGACATCAATTGTGATGCTTCCAGCATCGGTGACTTGATCAGCTGGTCAGAAGGTGTGTCAGAGCCACCTCTCACCTGCTCTCTAAGGACCTCAGAGGTGAAAAACTTCATCAACACCCCCATAGAGGTGCGCAACTGGCCTTGCCACACACAAAGCATTGAGAGGGTTGTTAAAATGGTGACTGCGGCTTCTGCTAAGTACTTCTCACAGGAAAAGAGGGATGGAGGGATCAGGGCTCAGGAGACCAGCAGGAAGCTGATGTCCAAGTCTGAGTCAAAGCAGGATTTGTGCAACCTGGCAAAGTTCAAGATGTCAGGAGAATGATCTTTGTAATTATATCCAGTGATATACATGCAGTTCACCTATTAATAAATATATGTAAAGTTGATTTAGCCTTGTCAATATAAATGATTTACCTTATATCTTTTAATATATTATAAAGGGGTTCAAAAGGGTAAAATTGGCAATTTAGAAATACAAAATTATGTACAGTAGAGTACGACCCGCCCTAATATATATATATATATATATATATATATATATATATATATATATATATATATATATTAGGTTTTATTATTATTATTATTATTTATTACCACTCAATCTTAGCTCTGTTTTACTTTTAACTGTTAGTAATTTTTTGGGCTCTACCATAAAAAAATTTCCTTCCAATTTTTAATTAATCGGCCTGTACAATTATTATTTTTTTTTTAATTCCAAACTTCATAAGTTCAAGTTTTAAAATTACTTTTTTATGAAGTTACATTAGCTTACAAATAAAGAATTTTCCTGTGCAGACCAAAAAAGAAATTGGTGAAAAAACAAATAAAGTTAATATCAAGGCATCATTTACTGTTCGTGGTGATTAGCGAAGCAGTCAAGGCACATATATGGTTCTCCGTCACATTGTAAGCAATATGTGTACACCTTGGTAGCATTTTTCTTGCTACTTCTCTACTTTTTTCATTCTTTATTTTTTCATAGCAAGGTTTACAAGTTCATCTTGTCTTTCTATTATTAGCATTAGTCCTACGCTTTCAGTTATACTAAAATATGTTTTGTGCTCAACATAGAATATCTGATTTACATTTGTCACTTCTTTATTTCATTGTTCATGAGTTAACACATCAAACATTAGTCTTGTTCCTACACGAAACCGTTTCATCCTCGACAGAATGTTTGAAATTGTCGGATTCCGCAAGCTGAAACCTATATTAGACGTGCGTGTTAGGGTTATGCTTTATTTTGATACGGTACTCGAATACGCATACTCCGCTCTGTTCGATGGGTTTACCGAGTGTAGGGCTGAACAAGATGAGAATGGTCTAGAGGTTGGTGATTATTTAATAAGTTTAGACTCTTCGAAATATCATGAACTTTGGTACAAAACACTTGATCGGTACAGGGCTGAGCTCATCTACACCGTTCACCCTGAAGAACTACTTCTTTATATAATGATCATCTGTTGTAGCGAATTAGATTATCTCGGCTACAGTTATGCATTGTGAAGAAGAGTTCACGAATGAAAAGTTCTGGACGTTAAGAAAAAATCCCCGATTGGAAAGGCATGATTATAAACTTGTATTTAGTGTAACGGCCCCCGATCGATGACATTTTTGTGCGTGCTTTTGATTGTGTTCTAGCTGTGCTCAAAGATAACTTGCCCACCGAGTGTAAAGTGGGTACAAAAAAAATAGTATTGAAAGATATGAAAGCCTTTTATATCAAGTATAAAACGCCGTGTCAGTTAAACGGTGAAGTGATGCTTGGACGGTTTTACCACATCGTACAAAGTAGTGCCGATGTGGATATAGACTCTTTAATATGCGAGTTTAGCGTTTTAGATCGTAGAACGTAAAGACTATATATATTTTTTCCGTAATATTATGATTATACGTATTGTATATATTTTCCTGTACTAATACTTCATAATATAACTTTTGATAATATAACTACACTGCGACCTCGAAATATGCGTCTTCAGCATATGCGAATTCGCTGTTATGCGAAGACCCTATTTCTACCAAGAATTCAGTATATCCGGAAAAAATTCGCTTTTATGCGCCACCTAGTGTGAAATATTGCTGAGCCGCTGAGCGCACCGACGTGTTGCCGCCAAACAACAACAGTCTCGCATAAACCTACTTTTTTTTTTTTTTTTTTCCTTCTTATCCTCTCCTTACTTTGCATGTCTCTAACTCTTTTCTTGCATGTTTGTAGTTTGCATGGTATGACAGTGAGTTAAGACTGTGTTTGCATGGTTTGTAAGCGTTCTTATTTTACTTCTTTTCATCTTTCACCCCTCTCCTATTCTCTCCGACTATTTTTCTGACTTGTCGGCAGTGGCCGGCGGATGATGATGGTGAGACACTTTTCCTCTTTTTCTGAATGAATGTTAACCCATGAGTGATAGGTGTTGCTCTTACTTAACCCCTTATTCTCTTCTCTTCTCTTAACCCGCTACTCTTTCCTTTCTCTCGGGCTAACCTTAGAGTGGATCTTAGGGTCTTTGTTAGCCTTAGCTTCTGTAGATCTGTAGATTAAACCAACAGTGCATTCGACACCACTTGCCTCGCCTGCAGCTGAGAGTTCTGAGAGTTCCACACACCCGCCTGAGAGTTCTGTCAGTCTACCTTCGCTTGTTGCCTTACCTGATGTCATTGAAGACCCTGATGATCCACAACCATCAATCTCTACCATGTAACTCACCCACCACAGCAATCAACACTCGTCTCCTGGAGCCTATACACCTGCCATCGTTAGTATCGTATGTCTTATTAGGCTTACTATGTCCTTTAATATTTATACTGTAGAGTATTGATGTAATATAGCATTACTGTTACCTTGTTGAAAGTTTTTGGTATGAAAAAGTGGCATATTTATTGTTGGGGGTGCCGGGAGGGTAAAAAAAAACTGGTTGTGGAACGCCTCCCTACTTTTTTCATTTAACTATAAGTTCAATATATGCGAATTTGCATTATGCGAGGTTTTAGCAGAACCTATCCCTTGCATATATCGAGGGCGCAGTGTATATATTTTTCTAATATTTTGTTAATACTAAGTTTTGTATGATTATATATTTTCCGTTCTATTATTTGATCATATATATGCCCCATTGTATATTTTTGTGGGGTATCCTAATGACACGCGACCTAGAATTTATAAAATTAATATCTTTTTGAATTGAAGTGTTTTACGTCAGCTTTAGACGCACGGAGAGAGCAATAGGGTACCCTGAGTAGCAAGCCCAGTCTGGGGGTGCGATGAGGCTTTCTTTGCATGCATCAGTTTGTGTGGTGGTGGTGGTTGTATGACGATTGTTGGTTATGCTTTTGTGTGTGTGTGTGTACGAATTGTTCATTCATTTATTATATATTTTTCTAATATTTTGATAATACTATGTTTGGTATATTGGTATAATTAATATATAAATATATTTTTCCAATATTTTGTTAATACTAAGTTTTGTATGATTATATATTTTCCGTTCTATTATTTGATATATATGCCTCATTGTATATTTTTGTGGGGTATCCTAATGACACGCGACCTAGAAGTTATAAAAAAGTAATATCTCTTTGAATTGAATTACTTTACGTCAGCTTTAGACGCACGGGGAGAGCATTAGGGTACCCTGAGTAACAAGCCCAGTCTGGGGTTAGATGAGGCTTTCTTTGCATGCATCAGTTTGTGTGGTGGTGGTGGTTGTATGACGATTGTTGGTTATGCTTTGTGTGTGTGTGTGTGTACGAATTGTTCATTCATTTATTATATATTTTTTTAATATTTTGAAAATACTATGTTTGGTATAATTAATATATAAATATATTTTTCTAATATTTTGTTAATACTAAGTTTTGTATGATTATATATTTTCCTTTCTATTATGTGATCATATATATGCCCCAGTGTATATTTTTGTGGGGTATCCTAATTACACGCGACCTAGAAGTTATAAAAAAGTAATATCTTTTTTAATTGAATTGCTTTACGTCAGCTTTAGACGCACGGGGAGAGCATTAGGGTACCCTGAGTAACAAGCCCAGTCTGGGGTTAGATGAGGCTTTCTTTGCATGCATCAGTTTGTGTGGTGGTGGTTGTATGACGATTGTTAGTTATGCTTTTGTGTGTGTGTGTACGAATTGTTCATTTATTTATTATATATTTTTCTAATATTTTGATAATACTATGTTTGGTATAATTGATATATAAATACATTTTTCTAATATTTTGTTAATACTAAGTTTTGTATGATTATATATTTTCCGTTCTATTATTTGTTCATATATATATATATATATATATATATATATATATATGTATGTGTGTGTAGATATATATATGTCCCATTGTCCCATTGTATAGTGTGTGTGTGTGTGTGTGTGTGTACGAATTGTTCATTCATTTATTATATATATTTCTAATATTTTGTTAATACTAAGTTTTGTATGATTATATATTTTCCGATCTATTATTTGTTCATATATATGCTCATTGTATATTTTTGTGGGGTATCCTAATGACACGCGACCTAGAAGTTATAAAAAAATAATATCTTTTTGAATTGAATTGCTTTACGTCAGCTTTAGACGCACGGGGAGAGCATTAGGGTACCCTGAGTAACAGGCCCAGTCCGGGGTGCGATGAGGCTTTCTTTGCATGCATCAGTTTGTGGGGCGGTGGTGGTTGTATGACGATTGTTGGTTATGCTTTTCTGTGTGTGTGTGTGTGTGTGTGTGTGTACGAATTTTTCATTCATTTATTGTATATTTTTCTAATATTTTTATACTATGTTTCGTATAATTAATATATAAATATATTTTTCTAATATTTTGTTAATACTAAGTTTTGTATGGTTATATATTTGCCGTTCTATTATTTGTTCAAATATATGTATATATATCCCATTGTATGTCCATTAACTCATAAACAGAATGATGTAACGGCGTTTTATTTATTCCTTGTACACGTTTATATAATTTGTTTGGTTTTCAGAATAAATAATTAACTGTTATTTGCCAAATCGGTCTTCTAAGCCAACTGGATGATTAAGCCCGAGGCACTGGCTGATGATGCCCGAGGCAGTGGCTGATTGAGCCCGAGGCACTGCCTGATTAAGCCCGAGGCACTGGCTGATTAAGTCAACTGGCTGATTAGGGGCCTATAAGTAGCGGTGGGTGGCTGGAGAACTCCATATGAGCTCAGCAGTCAGCCGAGTGAACACCCAGATCTGGGTTCCCACCTCTGGGTTTGTACCTTCCTCTCTTGCTATCTCTTTCTGCCCCTTTGGGGGGTGAGGCACTCCCACCTTCTCCTCCAAAGAGGTTCCCCTTAGGTTAGGTATGCCCCTTTGGGGGATTCAGCTTGGGAGAGAACGCTGCCTCCAAGTTGCTTACCCCTTGCAATCCCATTTTGGGGTTGGCAACAAAGGTTGGCACTCCCCTTTGGGGGGATCAGCTTGGGAGATACCTCGAAGTTGCATACCCCTTGCAACCCCATTTTTGGGCTGGCAACAAAGGGGGGTGCCTTGCAGTAAAGGGGGGGGTGGCAACAAAGGGGGTGGGGGGTTGGCACTCTTGCAACAACGGGGGGATTGGCACTTTTGCAACAATTGGATTGGCACTCTTGCAGCATTACGTAATATTATGCAATTGCAACTTGCACTCTACCTTTTTGCAACTATACTACTAACCAGAAATGTAATATCGACCATGTAAGTACATTCCTTACACATTCTCTCTCTCTCTCTCTCTCTCTCTCTCTCTCTCTCTCTCGTACATTAAATGAATAGTAAATTAAAAGCCTATCCGTAAAATACAAAGTCAGAATTAATAAAACTGTTCAAGGAAAAGCGAGTGTTCTCATTCTTTCCTCGGCCACGCTACTCAGAATAGGAATGGCGTCCTTTAATATAGAGAATACCGGCAAATAAGTAGAACCGAAATAAGTAATTACAGTATTAAAAACGAAACACCACTAAAGATATAATAAAAAATAAAAAATATATATACAGGGTTGCCCTTAGTCCCAATCGGTTATAATTAAAGGAAAAATCTATCTAGTGGAGCTCACACTGACGTAATCGATTACTAAGGAAAGAATATTTGTCAAGAGTTCATTCACCATGCGTACACTAATACTTAATCTAATCTATACCATGCATTTTTTAAGTAATTTTTTACTTATTTCTTATGTACAAGAAGTTATCATTTCGTCGCTGCATCATTTCTCCGTAGCCTACCAAAGCCCCCAATACCGAAGATTTATACAGGGGGGGAAAAAAGTCTAAGGATTTTATACATACAGATAATTTGTTAATAATAAATAAATTCCACACAAAGCAACTATATAAGGCCAGGAATAACCCAAGGCAGAATAGGAAGGCCCTAGGCCCTAGCCCCAGTCAACACCATGTCAATAAGGATGGAATACAGCAATGAAGAAAAAGTGTATCTTGTATCGTGTATAATAACTGTGAAGAAAGTTTGCGTTTATTTCAAGAAAAATATAATAAACCCCCACCAAATGCAACCACTCTTCGATACTGGAAGCTCAAACTTTTGGAAACAGGAGCCTGGTTAAAGATCGTCGAAGAAGCGGAAGACCAGTAACGACGACAGGAGACAACAACAAAGAAAATGTCCTCGCCACTTTTCAGGAGATACCACTATTACAAACCCATTTACTCTCAACTCATATACGACGATGATTCTGATAGACGGCAGCAGTTTGCTGAAACAATGAGATAAAAGTTCAACAGTGATCCAGACTTCCTTCGAAAGATCAAATTTTCAAATGAATGTGTCTTCGGTTTAACGAGTAAAGGAAATAAACACAACGTTCACCACTTGCGAAAAAAATCCCAAAATACGATTAGGTAAACCCGTTAAAGAGGCTACAGTCCAGTGGTGCACAAACTTTTTGGATGTGAGGGCCAAACCAACCATCTGTTTTATATGTAGGGGCCAGATATATAGATATTCTATTTTTTATAAATATTTCAGATTTTTCTTTGGGTAGCTAACTTTTTCATTGAATTGAAAAGACCCGTGGGGCCACTGAAAAAAACCGTGGGGGCCACATTTGGCCCGCGGGCCAGGGTTTGTGCACTGGGCTACACTAACAGATTGGGCGTGCAATGGTTATTCAGGACTCGTTTCCTTCGACATATCGAGAGATACGATGGATGGAAAACGCTATTGACAGGTATTGAGAGACAAAGTTTGGCCACAGTTTACTAATGGCGTTGGCAAGAATTGGCTCTATGAACATGATGGAGCGCCGCCACATTACTCTCCAGCTGCCAGTGAGATTCTGGGTACGAACCTTGAAGGAAGATGGGTTGGGCGGCGAGATCCCATCGAGTGGCCAGCCAGATCACCTGATTTAACTCCATGTGATTTCTGGCTTTGGGTTATTTGCGTGACAAACTCTATACTCCTGGTTTCATGTATCCAAATGTCAATGTCCTTGCCATTCCTTGTCCGCAGAATAGATGAACAACTGAAAAGGATCCCACTCGATATGTTCAGAAGAACAGTGAAGAGTTTCACAGAGAGAATCCAGAAGTGTATCATAGCGGATGGAGAACTCTTTCATGATTAAATTACAATTTAACAAAATATTTGTATAAATAAAATTCTTATAGACTTTTTGTTTGATTTGTTTCATCATTTGAACACTAATGTGTATAATATTGTTAACTAAATAGTTGCATGTATAAAATCCTTAAAGACTTTTCCCCCACCCAAGTGGGTCTTTCGCATAGAAATTACCAAAGCTGGGCACAAACCGTTAATCCGTTAATCGTTAATTAACGAAGTTAACTTTTTCGTTAACGATTTAACTTTTAAGTTAACTTTGAAAATCATTATCGGACTAATTAACTTCCGTTACATTTAACTTCCGTTAACTCAAGTCCATTAACCCAAAAAATTCATAAATAAACGTTTAAAAGTTTCTATTATTTTCAACTCCAAGGACTTGCTGACAGATGCTGCCTTCTTGGGTGAGCAAGTGTTGGTGGACTTGTTCATCAAGTTCAACACAGCCATCCCCTTCAGTGCTGCAGTGGAGCGTTTGTTCTCTATGGGCAAGGACATCCTGAGGGCCAAGAGATCACCCCTGTCTGATGAAAACTTTGATATGCTAATTTTCATGAAAGGCAACATGCATCTCATGGACAAAATGGAGAACGAGAAGAAGAGGGAAAATTAAATTATATGTATATTGTGTTTTTCATTTTTTTTATAATAAAAGTTAACGTTAACGGTTTATCGGTAACTTCCGTTACATGTTTAACGAATTAACGGATTAACGGTTAACGAAGTTAACTTTTTGGTTAACGGATTAGCGGTTAACGAAGTTAACTTTTTAGTTAACGGTGCCCACCACTGGGAATTACCAAGTTAAAGCATAGGAATTACCCAGACGATATTATGTATTTCTATAAATTTAAGTCTCGCACTTAGAGGTGTTTATGAGGCAAGTGATCAAAAGATGAGTTGCTCGATGATTAATCATGGTATGTGGGGCGCAATACAATCAGAGGATTCTCTCTAAACTGGGGAAGAGGGGGACTAAGTGTAGGAGGAAATTTTTAAACAAACATAAAGGAGCACTAGTCGAAGGGCACCTCCAAATGGCCAGACCTACATTTTAAAAATTCCTCATGCATAATGGGGAATAATGCATAATATGCATAATTTTTATTTAGCTTGCTAAATTTATTTATTTTTATTGCGAAATTTGATGTATAATATTTAAAACTAAAGTTCCGTCTCCTTGGAGACGAGTATTACTACTCGGAGGTTTTGACTCTCAAGAGATCTCATCAAGCTTCCCATCATCTGAGAACTCCCAGTGCTTTGAAACCAGACCCGGTGAGCACCACCTTCTACACTTATTGTAAAAGAAACATCACCACTTCTATATAAAACTACAAAACTTTCTCTACCAGCTAAGTTAGATAGTCCACAATTTATAGGCTGACCACATTTCCTTTAGACAAAAACGGGACATTGGGATGGCAAAAAAGGGACGGGGGTTATGTAATATTCTGTATTCATGAAAAAGTAAGTACATAAACATATTGAGCTTACAATTATTCTTCAGTGACAGAACCAATACAAAATCCCATACAAAACGGTACTGTCCCGTTCAAAACGGTACGTATGGTCAGCCTAACAATTTACCTAAAAAGTACTAACATTCCTACACTATAAACCCAAAGAGCGTCCCTAAAATTGAACACATCTATTCGCAGGTTTTGACTCCCGAGAATTCCCAGCATTCTTCCCGTCTCTACCAATGGTGTATTATTTGAGAACTCCCAGTGCTCTGTAACCAGACCCGATCAGTGTCTCCTACTACTTTTAATACAAAAAGAAAACCGGCTATTCCCCATAATAACTAAAAATCACATTCCCAATTTACCCGCCTTTTAATGCAAATTGATACTACTAAAATACCTACTGTATTTAACCTAATCTCAAACATATTAACTGAAGTGCTTGCCACGACAGTCGCGGGTAGGCTATTCCATCTCTCGACTATCTTAAAGGTGAAAAAGCCCCTTCAACTTTTGTATCAAATCTTTTACCCCTTATTTTAAAACCCTTGTTTTTCGTAATGTTCCTGTCTTCCAAGTTAAAGCAATTGTCATAATTTACCTTATCAAAACGATTTAAAATTTTAAACAACTGAATGAACACTTTCTACCATTTCTATATCATTTTTCATATAGGGCGACCAAAACTGTACAACATATTCTAAATGAGGCCAAACAAGCGACTTATATAATGACAAAACAGTATCTTTAGATTTATATTAAAAATTACGAGGATAAAACCCAATACTCTATTAAAAGAGAGAGAGAGAGAAAGAGAGAGAGAAAGAGAGAGAGAAAGAGAGAGAGTTACAAGGACAAAGAGGAAGCCTCAAAGGCCTTTCGGTACACTCGCGGAGGTTTCTGTTTTTAAACTGTTAATTTTTTTTAACTATTCTAACAGTAGTAGAAAACTGGATAGAAAAGCATAAGGCTCTCTCCCCACCCTCCGCTTCCTCCCCGCCTCTAAGGAAAAAGGTTGAAAAAATACCTTGACCTTGGAAACGTAACCAAGGAAATTTTACAAGAAAGAGTAGAATATATAAGCTAGCTCTACAATTATGGCATGCACAGAGAAATCGTACACTAGATAGCACCGCTGTATAAACTAACCAATAATTTCACTGGCCTACAGCCAAAATGTTTCGGAAACAAAAGTAGTCAATCTTTACTAATTTTGGGTCACTGAATACGAAAATGATGCCTAAAATTGCCAATTGGCTCTCTTTATAAAGATATCAGGCAACCCTGCTCCCTACTAACTGGACTGCATCTGTCGCGGTTATATTTTTTTATTTGAATAAATTAATGTAAATATATACATACGGTATATATACAATAAAATGTAATTTTAAATTTATCTATTACATTATATATTTGTAAATTATTTATTAAAAAATATATTGGATCATTTTAACATATTGCTTCCCATAATGTTTATTAAAAAAAAATATAACTACGCGCATGCGCAGTAGAGTCAAGGCGTCGATGTGTCACAGGCGTCTACATATTACGCCACAGCATCAGTTCATTCGCGAAAGTCATACAGTCCACCCTTGTCAAACTCTTTTTAGTGTTTGCTTTTGAAACTGAATTTTTTTCGGCCTAATTTGAACAAAGATGCCTCGTAATTGCGTGAACAGTGTAGATAACTTCTGTTATGTTTGTGGAGAATTGACTTTTGCATCACAAAAGCGTGCTATAACCGCCGTGATTAGGAAAGCCTATCACCTTTATTTTGGCTGTAAGATTGGAGATCAGGACAAGAGCTGGGCCCCACACATATGCTGCAATACTTGTGCAACAAACCTTCGCCAGTGGTTGAATCAGAAAAGGAAATCTATGCCTTTTGCAGTACCAATGGTGTGGAGGGAACCAACAGATCATGTCAGCATTTGTTACTTCTGCATGGTGCCTCCAGTCAAGAAATGTATTTGCAAGAAGAAAAAGTGGATTTTACAATATCCGAATATACCCTCTGCTATACGCCCGGTACCTCACGGCGAAGGACTACCCTCCCTGGAGTCAGAGGACGAGGAAAATGAAGGAACCTGCGAAACTTGTGAGCCTTCAACTTCACAAGAACCTGAATTTGTTTATAACTTAACATCTTCCAAACCGCACATGATAACTCAGAATGAATTAAACGACCTTATCAGAGATTTAGAACTGCCAAAGGTAAGGCAGAGCTGTTGGGCTCCAGATTGCAGCAGTGGAATCTCCTCGGTGAAAATGTTAGAGTGTGTAAGTTTCGTGACCGTCAAAAAAATTTTGTCCCATTCTTCATCATGGAATGTAACCTTGTAGCTTGCAACGACATCGATGGTCTGATGGCAGCTTTCAACATTATTCACAATCCTGATGAGTGGAGACTGTTCATTGATTCATCGAAGTTGAGTCTAAAAGCTGTTTTGTTGCATGTTGGCAACGTATTGCAATCAATTCCAGTTGGTCATGCAGTCCACATGAAGGAAACATATGACAACATGAAGCAACTTTTGAACTGCATAAACTATGACAAACATCAGTGGCAGGTTTGTGGTGACTTGAAAGTTGTTGCTATCGTGCTTGGACTGCAGCCGGGCTACAGTAAGTATTGCTGTTTTCTGTGTGAATGGGATAGTCGGGCTAGAACTTCTCATTACATCAAGAAGGATTGGTCACTCCGACACTCATTGGAACCTGGAACATAAAAAGTTCAGTATCCTCCACTTGTAGAATCGAGCAAAATTTTGTTACCACCCTTACACATCAAACTGGGCGTCATGAAAAATTTTGTTAAGGCTATGGATAAAACGGGGGCAGCTTTTAAGTACCTCGGTGGTAAATTCCCAAAGCTCAGTGAAGTAAAAATCAAGGAGAGTGTATTTGTTGGTCCACAGATCCGCGAGTTTCTTAGAGATGAGGAGTTCGACCGTAACCTAGGTGGTGAGGAGAAGACAGCGTGGAATGCTTTCCGATTAGTAGCAACCAATTTTCTCGGAAATACCAAAGCTGACAATTACAGGGAGCTGGTGGAAAACCTGCTGTTGTCCTATCAAAAAATGGGCTGCAAAGCCTGCAATATGTCTTTAAAGATACATTTCCTCCATTCGCACCTGGAATTTTTTCCGGCCAACTGCGGAGCAGTCAGCGATGAACATGGTGAACGTTTCCACCAGGATATCTCAACGATGAAGAAACGCTACCAGGGGAAATGGAGTCCATCATTGTTAGCAGACTACTGCTGGACAATAACAAGAGATGCTCCAGGAGTTGAATACAAGAGACAAGCAAAGAAGCGACGGGTTGACTCAATATAAGTGACTGCATTATATAGGTATGTTACTAATATATGGTATACATATACGCAAAATGTGTAACTTAAATTTTCTTGGAAACTATAGCCAATCGACTGTTTTTATGGTCATATTCGTTTTCAGCACCCCAAAATCCATAACAGGAAACACATTTTATCTCCGAAGCACAAACTTTTTCAAAATTTGTAGACCAAATATACTTGTGCCTATCATACATCAGCCACTTTGTATTGTCACAAAAACTTCGAACACATGATTTCAATCCCATGCAAAATATTTACAGCTATACTTACCGAAGTTTCGGTTCAACAAAGACCTCATAACCCACTCCAGGCCAGCCTCAAAAGGATTAAGAGAGAGCGGTAAAGGTTAAACTCTCCATGTCTACACTCATGGACGCGCAGAGCTATCACGCGGGGAAAGTGATGAAATGCTTCTACAGGAAAGGGGTGGAAACAAGAATTAAGAACACCATGCTCTCACCCGTTACGTGCATCCAACCATTCATGAGAAAGACAAAAAAAAAGGAAATCGTGTCGGCAGAAATGCAACTCTACCTCACCTAATCTATGCCATGCATGTTTTTAAGTTTTTTTGTTCTGAAATTACGAGTATGTTTACAAAATATTCTGTACTCTATTCCTAGACATATTAACAAGGCAGGCAAGTGTGTGAGCGTGTTTGTTGTATTGGATGCCTGCCGAATTTCAACTTAGTTCTCCCGCCGTGAAAGGTGTTTATGAGGCAAGTGATATATTGAGTCGTTCATGCTTCCCGGTGATGTACCACCACGAGAGTAGAGAAAATCTCTTTCCGGCGAGCGACGAGGAATATCAGTGGGAGGTCCCTGTATCTATCCCCGTGTACTTGTTCCGTATGGAGAATGAGTATTTCGTGGGTAAACACCCGTTGTTGCTACGGCAAATTCAAGTCTCTCCCACTTAGAGGTTTTTATGAGGTGTAATAAAAAAATGAGTTGCTCGATGATTTATCATGGTATGTAGAGCACAATCAACCAGAGATGTCTATCTAAAATGGAGAGTTACAAGGAAAAGTAGTACCTCAAAAGGCCTTGCGGCCCATACCGAGGAGGTACCAATGGCAACGGGTGCCAGGGAAAAATTCTGTCACCCTCAAATAGTGTGCAAGATTCGGTCTAACCTTTTCTTGAACAGATCCCCAGAAGAACTGTTCACAACTTCTGAAGGTAGCCTGTTCCACGTGTTACAGATCTTATACGTAAAGTAATTAACACACACTAGTCCTAAACCGTTTCAAATCCAACTTCCAACCATTGTTCCGAGTTGGGTTATCATTTAAACTAAACATGCTTCTAAAATCGACATTGTTGAACCCGCGTAAGAACTTGAAAACCTCAATAAGTTGACCGCGCAGCCTCCGAATTTTCAGCGAAAACAAATTCAGGGCACGTAACTGTCTATTGTAGCCCATATGCCTAACGGAAGGGGTTAACTTTGTGGCCCTCGCCTGCACTCGCTCCAGCCTCTTAATATCTTTCCTGAGAGTGGGCGACCAGAACTGCACAGCATACACCAGGCGCGGCCGAACCAGAGAATTGTACAGAGAGAGCGCAATCTCCTTGTTCCGAAATCGAAATTGCCTCCTGATATAACCCAACAACTTCTGGGCTTTCTTTTCCACCTCTACGCACTGTTTGGTAAACTTAAGGTCGCTGCTAATTAGCACACCCAAGTCCTTTTCCAAATCAGTCGCCTCGATATTACTCCCCAACATTGAGTAGTCCGACTTGGGATTGCCGTAGCCAATGTGCATCACCTTGCATTTACCCAAGTTAAACGGCATTTGCCATTTTTCGGACCACTCTCCTATTCTACGTAGGTCCGCACACAGTTGCTCGATCGCCTCTGGCGTCCCAACATTGGCCCCAAGCTTCGGGTCATCTGCGAATTTGGTGATCCTACTGACGATGCCACCGTCGATATCATTTATGTAAATGACAAACAACAGTGGCCCCAAAACGGAACCCTGAGGAACCCCGCTAGTGACCGAGGCCAAACTTGAAATGGCCCCTTTAATTACAACCCTCTGCCGCCTATTCTTCAGCCAGTTTTCAATCCACCTACCTACTTCCCCACCGATACCCAGCGCGCGCACTCTGGCCATTAGCCGGCGGTGAGGTACCTTATCAAAGGCTTTTTGAAAGTCGAGATAAAGTATATCAATCACCCTACTCTTATCATACTCACTCAACATGACGTGGAAAAACTCGAGCAAGTTCGTGAGACACGACCTATGCCGTCTAAACCCATGTTGGGAATCCCCAAGCAGCTTGTAGGAATCCAAATGGTCAACGATCCTATCCGCTATTATCCCCTCTAATAATTTACCTACAACCGAAGTGAGACTAATGGGACGATAGTTCCCTGGACTTTCGTGATCCCCTTTCTTAAAGATAGGGGTCACGTTGGCTTCCCTCCAGTCACAAGGCACCTGGCCAGTCTCCGACGATTTGTTGAAGACTGTAGCCAGGTGGGGAGCCATCTGGTCGCGCACCTCCCGCAACACTCTGGGGAGGAACTGGTCTGGCCCAGGAGCCTTAAACGCGCTCAGTTTGTCTATTCTATCGGCAACGACTGTCGCGGTACACCGAACACTATCTAGGCCAGCACTTTCGTGCCTGACGCCTGGCTCGGGAATGAAGCGGGTGTCCTTCCTGGTGAACACTCCCGCAAAGTACTCATTCAGCACATTAGCAATGTCCGCGTCGGAGGTCCGCAGAGCGCCGCTTCGGTCCTTTAACAGACCTTGCTTCTAATGGGCTTTCAACTATTAACATAACTGAAAAACTTCTTATGGTTCCCCTTGCAGAGGCTTTCCACCCGTAGTTCTTCGAGAGAGAGAGAGAGAGAGAGAGAGAGAGAGAGAGAGAGAGAGAGAGAGAGAGAGAGAGAGAGAGATTTACGCTCAGGTTGATTTGATGACAATTTTGAAACTCTATTAATGATTCGTTGATATTGGATGAGATCCTTTAAGAACTTAGGGACTATCTGTTTTTACTCTTTCTGAAGAAATTGCTAAATAATATTATATGTATAGTAAAATCCAATTCAGTGCTGTATGAGTTTTACTGTGATTTAAAGGTCGAACTCAAACACGTAGTTTACTTACAGTACATTTTCTTTCCATTATTTACTTTGCAAACGCGAACATTTATATGTAAATAATGCTAGAATTTTCATGTATTATACCAACGGAGCAATTTACATTCCATTAAGGATAATTTCAGCCTGACTTAAATTAAATAAAACTTCTATTTTTTAATTACTCTTGCGAGAATTAATTAATAAGCATACATTAATAAATATTATATCCTTGTTATGCTTTCATTTCATGCAGTTTCTCAAAAGGAAACTAAACAAGTAAGTAAATAAAGCAACCTTC
This sequence comes from Bathynomus jamesi, assembly GCA_023014485.1. Taxonomy (NCBI): domain Eukaryota; kingdom Metazoa; phylum Arthropoda; class Malacostraca; order Isopoda; family Cirolanidae; genus Bathynomus; species Bathynomus jamesi. Next base: position 680,157 of record JAJOZX010000331.1, on the reverse strand, counting down.
AGTTTTATACTTTAAAAGCCTTGTGAAATGTATTTACCATTAAATTTTTTTTTTGCTTTGCTGTGAAAACCTTTTCATAGAAGTTTGTTTTAAGTCTTCGTATGGTTTTAGTACTTTTTATGAAAACATGTTCATATTTCTTCTTGTATATCCATACCTACTAACTTGATACGAGTTTCGTGAAACGTTAGTAGTATTGGCACAAAATGAGAGTGCAATGCAATTGCAAATGTTTATCAATATTGCAAAGGGAATGTTGCATAAGGGTATCCAACAAAGGGGGAGGGGGAATGTTGCAAGAGCAACAAGGGGTTATGCAATTTGGGGGCGGAGTTATCCCCCAAGAGAGAGAGGAGGAGGTGAGAGAGGAAGAGAGGTGTTCGCCTGGCAGGAGCCAAGCGCATATTAAGACTTCAGCCGAGCGGCCGTTGTCTTATAAGTTACTAATCAGCCAGTTGGCTTAACTGGCTGAGTTGTCAGATTGCGCTATTTATTTAATTAAAGCATATATTCAGGCTTAATCCTCCAGTTGGCTTAACCAGCCAGTTGAATTAGAAGGCGTAAATGACTTTTTCAGGTGTATATTAATAGAGGTGAGTTGCCAGATTGCGCTATTTATTTAATTAAAGCATATATTCTGGCTTAACCAGCTAGTTGATTTAGAAGGCGTAAATGACTTGTTTAGGTGTACATTATTAGGGCTGAGTTGCCAGATTGCGCTATTTATTTAATTGAATCATATATTCTGGCTTAACCAGCCATTTGACGTGGAATACCTAGAAGGCAGTGTGTGTGTGTATATATATATATATATATATATATGTGTGTGTGTGTGTGTGTGTGTGTGTGTGCATATACTGTATATATATATATATATATATATTTCCTTTTCAAATGCCAGATTGCGCTATCCAGATATTTTTGACAGTTGGCTTAGAAATCTGTCAGCCGTTTTAGAAGGCAGCCATTTGATATAATTAAATGTCGTTTACAACCAAAAGAATTAAATAAAACACCATTACATCATTCTGTTTATTTAGACGAATTAATGGATTCAATTTCACGAAATATATAGAAAATAAATATGCAATCAAACAATGGAATATATATGATCAAAAATAACAATAGCATAAGAAATACAAACGAGGAATATATATATATATATATATATATATATATATATATACATAATCAAAATAGAAAATAAATATACAATGAATCTTCCACGGCAGGATTATATATATATATATATATATATATTATATATATATATATATATATGTAATCAAAAATATACAAAACGATGTAGTATAACATCAATATATTAATACAGGAAAAATATTTATATATACACAGTTATATTAAATAATTAAATATATTGAAAATAATAATATAAAAAATAATAATATACAAAACGAAGGAGTATAATCAACAGCATATTAGTACAGGAAAAAAAATAGATATATACAAAATTATATTAAATAATTAAATATATTGAAAATAAATATACATCAAAATACTTTATGTTCTACGGTGCAAAACACTAAACTCACACGTGATCGAGTCTACAGTCACATCATTATTGCTTTGCACTACACGGTAAATACGTCCAAGCATTACTTCACCGCTCAAGGTGTGCGGGCGCCTGTACTCGAAAAAAATGGCCTTCATATCGTTCAATACTATTTTTGTGTCCAATTTACATTCGGATGGCAAGTTATCTTTAAACACGGCTAGAATACAATCAAAAGCATGCACAAAGAAGTCATCGTTAGCCATCACGTCATTATTAAATACAAGTTTATAAATACTCCTTTCCAATCGAGGGTTTTTTCTAACCGTCCCGATCTTTTCAATCGTGAACTCTTCTTCACTCTCCATAGTGGCAACTGAAATAATCTTCCAAGTCGTAACGACAGCTACTCATTATATAGAGATACAGCTCTTCAGGGTGAACAATGTAGGCGAGCTCTTCCCTGTACCGCTCAAGTCCTTTGTACCAAAGTTCGTGATATTTCGAAGAGTCTGAACCTTTTAAATATGCATCTAGCTCTAGACCATTCTCGCCTTGTTCATTCCTACATTCCATAAATCCATCGAGCGGTTTCGCGTAGGGACAAAAACGTTATTATCAGATGCATTCTTCCGCACCAGACGTATATCAATGCACGGCTGATCGTTATTTATACACAACGTGCAAACAATGGCATATGAGGGGGCATCACTAACCTGCTCTCTTTTTGTACCTACACCTGCAGGTATTTTATAACGGTCCTCTCCCCACTTCTCAACTATCACGAAGACTCTATTCATATCCTCAGCACTTAAATAAATAACATTACGTTTGTTTGCCTGCCTACAAGTCGTTTGAAGTACATAGTTAATGGCACCGGTTTCACGCCTGAACACGCGCAATGACTTCGTCACGGACACATCATACACGGCGTTGAGAATGCTTCTCAAAGGAAGCTCCATCGTATTCGCACGTCCAGTCGGTCCAAGCTCTGAGATGACTATGAGCCACAGGTGGGCGGATCGGCTCGACGGGCGGAGTGAGTCACGCCGATGAAACGTGTACGGGGTTGTTCGAACACGTGTGTTTCGGAGGGGTGAGGTACACGGGTGGGCGGCTCGATGGGAGAGCGAGTCACACTATAAACTGCTGAAGCGTGTACGGGTTTTCCAACATGAAACTGTGTACTTGCCCCATTATATGGGCAAAGAGAATTTTCCGCTACATGAAGCAATACCGGTTTTAATGTTTTATCACTCACCAGACGTTCATTTCCACAAACTAAACATCTTCACAATCCGGTGCACTATTTGAGAGAAACATATGCCCATATTTATCCTTTTTGTTTAACAATCGATACTCGTCTCTAAAGTCTGTTAAAAACTCACACAGGCCATTAGCCACAACCTCACTACAAACCTCGTCATGATATATATTAATATAGTGGTAAAAATACTTAAGATTCTCCATGATGACAAGATTTACATTCTCAACCGTAGGGTACGAGTAGTCGGTATGATGTAACATGACATAATATCGCTTGTCACACTCATCAACAAGACTCACTATCCATAACCGTTGCTTATCTTCTGAACGTGTTGTTTCTTCTACTTCGCGGTATATGTGAGCTTTTATAAAGGTTAGGTCTACAACATACTTCAATACATCGTTGTACTACGAAATCCTACAATGCCCTCGCCAGAATACCCAGAGTATTTGAACATCTTGTCCTTCGCACGGTTCAATGTAGCCTTAAAAGTATCAAAGGAGGGTGGAATAGGGAGTTTTTCAGTATCCACCACATCTTGGCACTTTGCCGAATACCACTTCATAAACGTTGAACACGCAATATTAAAGGTAGCCATTACTATTTTTCGTCTACGCGGGAGAATACACGTCTGAGCTCAAGGGTATGCAGAGGTCAACTGAGCACGCAGGGATAGAGATATGCTCAGGTAGTGGCAGGAGTCACGTGACCGATCTTACAGTGGGCGGAGCTTAGCTTTTTCTGTACCACACACACACACGCACGCAAAGGAGAAAATGAAACCTTAATTGAAGCAAATATACGTGATAAATAAACATATCGTTAACAATACACATATATATAAATAAATCAAGGATTAATAAAAGGTAGGGTACGGTATCATAGGTACCAGGCACCTGGTAACGCTTCCTATAGGTGTTACGGCATACCTTCGTGCCCCTAAGTTCCTTCACACACCCAGTTTCTGCGCCCGAAAATTGTGGTCCCCACAGTCAGTTGGGGTGGCTGGTCGCCCTCATCTTCCAAGCACACTAGATCCTTCAACGAGTCAAAGTTAACGACTCGACGGTTCGCATGGTTAAGCGTGATACCCTTAGCCTTCACGATATACTTCATATCATCCCCACCCTCACCCGTACCCCATAGGTTTTTGGCCCTGTTGATACAAAGTCTGCGTATGCACCATCACCATACTCATCCTTGATCTCGTCAGTTAACTCTCCGAGGAATTCCCCAATAGCAGGCATGTATTCACCCTCGCTCGCTGTGAATATCACACTATCTGTATCAGCGTACAGCACCCTCCGTCCAAAAGAGTGCAGTAGACCCCAAAGTTTGATGCGGGCTTAGGCCGTTGTGAAGCTGGCTACAGTTATGTTTGTAACCCGTGAGGTATCTGTGGCCAGTTCGGTGATGTACTTTATTATGTAAGTATTACCTACATTCACGATCTCTATAACCTCTTTATCGGGAGAGTTGGCATAATCCCAGACTTCACTATAACTTTGTGCCAAATGAACGTTACCTTTGCCAGTATTCTGTGCAAATTTCACCCAAAGACTGTTTAGACACAACTTTGCACTAAAGCGCTTGCCAGGATTCTTAACAATTTTGGAACGGTCAAGCTGTATACCTTCATGGGCACGGTAACGCTGAATATAAGCGGTTTTTTCATCTTTGCTTCTACCTTATCCTTAAAAAAAGCGTTTATATATGGTGTGAAAAGGTTGGGTAGCTTCTGAAACCTCCACACCTCATGTATCTTCAATATTCTATATCCATAGCAAACGGAGAGGGCCAGCTCAGGGCTTGTATATACACCCTTGATCTTACGCTGGTTGGTTGTAACGTTACAATCACTGTTGTTCTCCTCTGCGCACTTCACGCACCGAGGAAACATGAGCGTGTGATCTATAACGACGGGTAAGATCGGCATCCATAAATCACGAGGGGGGAAGCACGTCTACGAAAGAGAGTCCAAAGTAGCGCTCATTCAAGTTAGCTGAAAACTCCTCGATGGTTGGTATGGTGGGACCCACCAGTTTTTCAGGCGCACCACCTACGGGGTACGGATTGTTCTTCATCACATAGGGGTATAAAGAGCAGAAGTCGTAGTAATGGAGTTTCACGCCCTCCGTAGGCGGAAAGTATAGCTTGAATGGGTTTGTACGCCCTCCAAACAAGCTGTCACCGCATTTGAGGGGGTCCAGCACCATTGATTGTTTGATGGCCCTTATTTCTTTACGGTACTGGTCATCTGTTTCCATCCGTGCATCATACTCATGCTCCCACACGATTTGTGAGTGAACTGGGAGCCTATAAGTTGATCGGGTTACGGGTCCATGCGAGGCTGTCGGCGGGGATCTTCCATGGTCCCCTGTGACGGCACACTCAGCGCGCGGGCATCCATGCCACCAGCAGCCGTTAAAGGAATACACAGTCTTCTCACCAGTGGTGGATCCTCACTTAGGCCATCAACCCAAAAAACACGACCATTGACCTTAACGGGTACTTCACCCGTGTTGCGGGCATGTTTTATGTATACCCCGGTCTGTTGCTGTAGGTGTATGAGCCAGTAAATAGCCTTGTGCCCATAACTGCGGGGGTTTTCTGTGAATGACTGCTAAGGTGTCTTTAGGCATGAAGTTATTCTTGAACACTGTAAAACATAATGAGGCGATCGTGGTCGCGACTTGCAGCGGATCGCATTTGAAACGGGCTATGTACATCCTTCTAAAGGCCTGAAACATACCTAAGCACACGCACATCATTCACGCAATAACGTTCACATTCATCAGCTATATTGTATGGACTAGCTTCATTAAAACTGTTGTAGTAGCGGTCAAAATCTTCACGCTCACTATCACTCATGTTGGTGTAGTTAAAGTAATGTTTGGGTGGAGGTAGTCCTACGTAATTTAAAGTTTCGTTAGTGAGGAATGTGTAAGGGAAATACCCTTTTGAAACTTCAGCGGCTACGCCCATGACCTTGGGTAGCTTTGCTAATTTACAAGGTGTGAACAGCAGGGTGTCTTTAAACTGTACATTACCTCTTATCTGCATCTGTATTAGTTTGTTGCCTCTTTTCAAGGGATCACCTGTAAATATCGCAGACGACTCGTGTTCAAGCAACTCCTTATAAAGGAACTCTGTCAAATTTGACCCCGTTATGGGCAAGAATATACAGTCATTTTTTTAACTTGTCCGCTAATTTGACAATATAGGATACAAAGAGTTTCACAGGGCTGCCGTGTGCAGTCGTTTTAAAAACGTTTGTCCGTTTTCCACATTTGTGGCACTCGCTACACTCGATCTCCATGCACTCATCACAGATAGTCTGACTTACGAGTAAATGTGGAATAACCTCTTTGGTTTCAGCGTTCGTGTAAGTTTCTATATCGTAGTACACGGTTATACAAGGGCTATTTTTAGGCTTAGCATCTTTCATATAACATACATGCTTCACTCCATCCTCCTTATATTTTTCATGACATGTAGAACAGTGAATTTCATCGCATTTATGTTTGAAATTCCCCCAATTATCCATCATGTGAAATATCCCGCACTTACAAATCCTCATTTTCCTGCAAGTGCCAATTGATTTATGGAGTTCAAAGCATTTATTATTGAAAAATGTACGTCTACACACATTACATTCCCTCTTCTCGGTTTCAACTACACGACTTTCACATTCGGAGTTTTTACACTGCTCACATTCCATGTAGCAATCCTTACAATGTTTCACTATATCATCAGCAAACTCGAGACATCCCTTACATAAATCATGATGCCTTCCATATTTTCGACTTTTATCATAACTAGTGTAGAGAGCCCTTATGTTACGGATGGGGAGATACGATTTTCGTGACAACCCTAAAATAAGTAGAGGTCTTGCACGATCTCTCACGCAGCTTTTAAAAACATACATAGTCCTACGACGATCATCCATTCCAAATACGACTATACGTGGATTCATTTCCAGCTCGGCCGTTTTCAGTTCTTCAGGACCCATATTACACTCAAACTCAAGCTTACAATCTGAAGCCAGTTTACGAACACGCTGCACAACCGTAGGCAGCCAAACTTTTTGCGTCCATGTATTTAGCACAGTGAACATATGAGCTAAGACTATTGCTATAAAGCCGCAACCATGATCGACGTTTAAACGCTTTCTGTAAATAACCGGAGAATTGAAATTAAGAGTATAAGGCAGTGGTTCTGAACCTTCTGATGTTCGCAGCACACTTTTGAGGCGAAAAATATTGCGCGGCATGGTACTTAAAATATATGTAGAAAAATACTAGTACAAGGTGTAAAATAATATTTTAAAATCCCTATAACTAACTTTCCTTTAACTTACCTTATTTAATTATTCACTATTATTAATGAGATACTTGAGCTTGGTATTTTTTTGTTATTTCGTCAATGTTCGGGCGTATGTATGATAGGGAAATTCTCATATTATCTTCAACGCAGATAAGTCTTTCTCTTTTTTTACATTTAATGGTTGTAGGTGATGAAAATCCCAATTCACAGAGATATGAAGTAGAAAACTGCATCAAAACAGCTAAAGCTTTTTTTAAAATTTCTCGATATTCATTCATAATGGAAATCCAGAAAGTATTTAGAGGAGATTCTGCATGTTTGACTTCAGACTACGATCAGTTGAAATGGATGCCAACTCTTCTTGTTCAGATATTTTCAAATCAAAATTAGTGGAAATGAGAATGAATGGGTTCCTGATCCAATCATATTTTTCTGTATTTAATGATGGAAAATATCGTTGCATATTGCCTTCCAACGTTGTTAAATGATCAACTATGAGAGGAATTATTTCTTTGGAATGAGTTTCAGAGATCAGAGAAAACATTTCAAAATTACCATTTTTAATTGCATTTTTCCAAATGACTATTTTTTTCTGAAATGCCGTTAACTTATCAGTAGACGTAAGAATGTTTTCATTTTTCCCCTGTATATTGGTGTTCAGACTATTAAGCTGTTTGAATATCTCTGCTAAATATGCCAGTTTGGTGCACCAAATCTCACAACTATGATATTCACAAAAATTTTTGTTTCCTTCTCCTTCAAAAAAAGATAGCAGCTCTTTTTTCAGCTCATATACGCGACATAAAACCCTCCCTCTTGACAACCATCGAACTTCAGTATGTAAAACTAAACGTTCGTATTGTGCATCCATATCTTTGCAAAGGTTTTCGAACAGGCGTGTTTTTAATGGCCTCATTTGCACGAAATTAACCATTTCGACAACTTGATCTAGTACATTTTTTAACTCAGTTCCTAATGTCTTTGAAACAAGTACTTCCCTATGTAAAAAGCAATGAGTGAATATGGCATTTAGATTTTCCTTTTTTACAAGTGTAGTGAATGCTTTGATTGATCCGATCATGGAGGGAGCCCCATCCGTACAAATACCAACACATGACTTCTAGGACAATTTCCATTTTGCTAAATAGCCAGTCAAGGTATCAAAGATGTCTCGACCTCTTGTGGTTCCTGGAAGTTCCTTGCAACAAAAGAATTGATTAACTATATTATTTTCGTCAATAAAACGAATAAATGCCAAAAGGTGTGTTCTGCCACTAATATCAGTTGATTCGGCAACTTGCAAAGCAAAATCTGAATTTTGAAGTTTATTGCATACGTTTTCTTCTATGTCAGCTGATAAATCTTTTATCCTGCTATGAACAGTATCATTAGAAACAGGAGTCTTCATAATTTCTTTTTCTGCTTCGCTCTCAAACATTCTCTTAACAATTTTACAGCACACAGGTATAATAAGTGACTCCGCAATAGTATGTAGCTTCATTTCTTACGCAATAGCTTCTGAGATTTCGTAAGAAGCTATTTGAGCTTTATCAGGCAATTTTATGATTTTTTCAAAATTAGTTGCTTGTTTTGATTGCTGGCATAATAATCTTTTGAAATAGTTCAAGTCTTTTCCCTGATCATTTGGATGTTTAGATGTGAAATGTCTTTTTAATTTGCTAGGAACCACACTTTCATTCGCCAGTTTTTCACCACACATGACACATAATGGGAGAGGACAATTTTCATTTCCATACCAAGAAAAACCGAAACTCAAATAACTCTCATCATAATGGCGATGAACAGTTTTGGAAATCTTCCTCTGTTTATTTATCTGGGTGTTTTTCAAAGCGTTATTTTCGTTATCATTGTTTTCACAACCATCATTGCTGCGTTTTCTTATAATAAATTTATCCATTTCGAGGGTACTGCAAGTATCATTGAATAGATTCAGAATAGCACTGCAAAACCACTTTGTCATAAAATAGGAAGAAAGCAGACTGAGAGACACAGCCCACAGTACTGTTAACTTAAGGCGCCATACATCTATATATAATAATAAATAATTATAAATATATGTACGATATACAGTGTGTATATATATATATATATATAATATATATATATATATATATAATGATTATAATTACATCCTAAAAAGTAATTATAGACATAATAGTTATGGAGTTATAAATATAATCCGTAATAGCAAATTACTATTCTGTTTTTATGCAGTTTACTTGGTAACTAGCAACTAGATTTACGAACGTTTTCGGACGTTCTCATGAAATCACGTGACATCCACCGGGCTTTAAGAATTATCTTTTAAATCTTTAAAAAATTACTTTAATATTATATATAAACACACAGAAATACCTTTAAGTATAATACGAAAATTATATTTTTCATAAATATTTAAATGTTTATTATTATTATTATTTCATCAACATCATTTTCTGTAATATAATAATCAAAATTATTTTTGCAGTATATTAAAGTTCCCCAGAAATGTTTTTTTTGGTGGTTGAAACGTTTTCTTTGGTTATTCAAAATGGGACTACTAGGAAATTTAGACAGAAACTTAGTTTGTTCTGGATGAGACTTTGGTTTGAGACTAAATATTTAGCCGAGACTAAATTTTCACATCAAAATACCAGTAGAAACATAATTTCCGTCACTGTTTCGCGGCACACCTCAGAAGGCTTCGTGGCACACCGGTTCAGAACCACTGGTATAAGGTGTAGCACTATGACCCGCAACCCGGAATACTCTGTCAATATCTACCATGAAGTTGTCCAAATTGAAGACGGTAGTACTTTGAGAGGCCTGCATTATACGGTCCAAGATATATTCTATGTCTACAGCCCTGAACGGTATTACTACCCAAAAATCATCTACGTCCCCGTCATCTGACCCGAACCTAAAGGACAACCTCGTCTGGACTTCACGTTCGTCGCGGTTCTGAAGGGCAAACTCCAAAATACGTTCAACTACGCGTCGCAGTCCAACGCCGTTGCTATACATCGATCCAGGGGTCAACCCTGACCACGTACCGGTTTCTAGTCAGGGCAGGGGTGGGGGTAGCGGTGCGCACCAACTCGATTGTTATACCATCCTCCACAGTATGAGAAGCTGGTGCTGCTGTGGAGGAAGTACCCGAAACTGAAGAGGAATAATGGGGCATATTCGAGGAAGGTACTATTGTGGGGGTTGTGTCGTGAGACGTAGAGGGTTGGGGCTCCATTACTGGGGGTCTAACAACCGGCGCAATCCTGGCACGCTTTATACCTGACGTGGAGGGTTCTTCATCATGCTTCCGCATTGAATTGTCGCATGCTACAGGTGTCGCTGGTGAGGGTTCGTCGGCGGGGAAGGATTCTGTAGCTACACGGCCATCGGGTTCATCTGTGATATCGATGATGGGGAGCTGGACATCATCGTCACTCACGGTTCTGTGGAAGAAGGAAAACAAGAATATAAGGAGCAGCACTCAAAAGTTGTAATATTTTGTAAATGACCCACTTAGGGGTGTGACGTGTTAGAGATGGAATCTGTAGAAACATTCAGGTTCACACGCCCATCCACATGTATTACCTCTTGCCCTACAGGATGTGGTAAAATTGTATTTATGTTTAAAACCATTAAAGATAAGTGGGAGATGTTCTTAAAATTTGTGCATAAAGTAATATGGTGCCATTCGACATATCAGTCAATGTTCAATGAGTGCCAATATGAAATTTTGTTCCACAAAGGTGTATATGACGTTAAATCCTTAAAAGTTAATGAGCATACAATCATTGTAATTGACGATCTCATGTTGGAAATGGATAAAACGTTTGCCGAGATATTTACATTGTTCTCCCACCATCTTAAGATAAGCATATTCTTCATCAACCAGAATCTATTTTTCAAAAATAGATACATGCGCGATGTGACGTTAAAAACAATATCTAGTCTTATTCACACAACGTAGAGATGTGTCACAAATTGGGGTATTAGTCAATCAAATGTTGCCGAATCAGCGTAAGTTTTTGGAGTTTATAAAGAAGCCACAAGTCAGCGTTACGGATATTTGCTTCGTGACCTTCACCCGCGAAACACGTTTAGGGTGATTCTAAGAACGAATATATTCCCAAACGAACCTGAAACGGTGTATATTCTAGAATGACAAATAGGCTGAAGAAATATCTTGAATTAATAATAATCTATCAACGATTGCCCCGGGCACTGCAACAGATGTTTGTTAAAAATATCGACTCCGACTTATTAAAATGCATCTCTGAAACCTGTCTTAATGTTATAAAATTTAATGTGCCAATGAAACCCTCAGAAGGCTCGCTTACGTCGTTACAAGAACATAATACTTGGGCTCGCTCATAAAAGTCAAACTGTGGGGAAGAAAAAGCGAATTACTGTACAAAGAGGGGGTTCAATCCTCCCCATCTTATTTTCAGTTTTGGGTTTTTTACTGACTAGATTAATATAATGAAGGTGGTAGTGATTCCGCACGAGGTGTATGCTTCATTGCAAAGTTCAAAGATTCTAGACACAGCTCTAGAATCCCGTAAAAGTAGGCTTAAAAGAATGGAAAGCCAGTTGCTAGCCCTATTAAACAGTGAAAAGTCACCTGATGAGAAAAGGATCTTCTACCAAGAGTCTTTGCACGAATTTCTTCATGAGGACGAAGAGTATAAGAATCCGACAGAGCTCCCCGTGGTTATTAGGCACAGCGCGAGCAAAGCTGAGCATGGAGACACAGGACCTTGGCCCGACGTTAGAGATGACCAACCAAAGAATAACTGGATAAAACACATCGAACATGTATTAAAAAGCAGTCTTCCACATACATTGAGGAATAGAGGTTTAAGTCTTTATAATCTATTGAGTGAGGACCCCATCATACAGTGGGCCGAAACAGGCGAGGTCATTGTTGAAGGAACAAGGGTACAAGAATCCAACATTGTTGACATTGTTCATGATCTGGTGAGAAAGTGGGAGAGGCCTTCACCAACAGGATGGAAGCATATTAAAGCAAGACTACAACAAATAAATGTCCCCAAAACATTGATAGGTAATCTGAATAGGTTAAAAAACTTGGATCAAGTCTCGCATGTGTCACAACTGAGTACGCCATCGCCCCCAGCAGCAGCTTCTCTGAAGAGGAGAAAGAAGAGAACGAACGGACAACCTTATCCACGTGTCTCTAAAATACGCAAATGGCTAACATATTAAGTAAACACTATTATGACATTTCTAACCCCGCTTCGTATGGCGGCGTTAATAGACTGTACAGAGGTGTTTACGGAGTAGGGAAAAAAGATGTTGACGGTTTTTTGCGGGAGCAGGATGCTTATACACTTCATAAGCCGGTGAGAAAAAGGTTTAAAACGGCCAAGACAACAGCGGCTTCGATTGACTCTATTTGGCAAGTGGATTTAACAGACATGCAAAGATATTCACTCTATAATGACAGATACCGCTACATCCTATTCATAACAGTTGTATTCTCTATATATCTGTGGTTAAATCCACTAAAAGATAAATCGCCTGAAACATTTGCTAATTCGACCAAAACGTTGATGTTAAAAGAACATAGGGTTCCTGGCTATTTTTGTCGAATATGCGGAAAGAATTTATAGGTCGCGCTTTTCAGAACATGCTGACAGAGTTTAATATCAGTTACTACACTAGCAGTTCTATACATAAGGCCTCTTTAGCAGAATGAGTTCAATATACCAGAAAGGAACGCAAGCATCGCTATTTTACACATAAAAACACATACAGATATATAGGCATTCTCGGGTCATTGGCGTCGTCATACAACCGTTCACACCACCGTACGATTGACACAACACCTAACGAAGTTTTAGAAAGAGGTACGCGCCCAGAGGTGAGAAGAGATGGAGCACCGCCAGCACACTCTACACCTTTCAAAATCAATGATTATGTAAGGCTATTACGTTCGGGAAATAAATTCGCGAAGCGAATTGAGCTAGGATGGACACGGGAGATTTTTAAAGTTAGGGCTATGAGGCCTAAAAGCGAGATAATGATGTATTACGTTAAAGATTTGACTGGGGAAGAGATAGCTGGGGGCTTTATATATATATATATATTATATATATATATATATATATACGTATATATATATATATAATATATACACTGTATATATGTGTGTATATATATATATATATATATATATATATATATATATATATATAAGCTGGAGGCTTTATATATATATATATGAAAATTATTTCACGAAAATAACACGTGAAAAATATTTATGATGAATAAAACCACGAAGGAAAGGAAACACAAAATGGTGCTCAAGCGCTTTCGTCTAATGACATCCTCAGGAACACTGAAGTACATAAAAGGGTAACAGCCTATATATAGGTTACAGAAAGAAAAAAAAAAGAAAAATAAATAACATACATACATACACACACACACACACACACATATATATACATACATATCTATATATACATATACATACATATATATATATATTATATATATATATATACGCAATAAACAGAGAAGTAAAAATAAAAATAAAAAATTAAAAATTAAAGGATTATCCGTGAGGCGTACAGATTTGTAAGGAATAATATCGATTTTTAGCACAAGATCAAATGGATTATAAAAATACAAATTTATATTGGAATACTGCCCGGGTTACACTCTGCCTATGGTCAGGTTTCGATATATATAAAAATAAAATGCAAATTAAAAGTTAATAAAGTAGCAGACAAGTTTACCAAAGATTTAGTGTTCTACCTTTCTTATCTAAATCTGTTTGGAAGGAATTAAAAATAACAGGATCGAGTTGAAAAAGACCTTTGCTTATGTTGAAGTTATTTGAAAGTTGGATAATGGCAGACTCAAGAATATTTCTATTAACAATGTTGCTAGAATGGAATAAAACTGAAGCATTATTCCAATCAATACAGTGGGCTAACTCTGACAAATGGACAAAAAGGGCACTGGACAACTGTCCTGTTCTAACGGAATATTGATGCTGTTTTATACGTGTGTGCAAATCCTTTCCCGTCTGACCTATGTAAAAGGAATCACATTGTTTACAACCAATTTTATAGATAATGCCTGAATTATTGGTAGGGCTATTTTTTACTATGATATTTTTCACAATATTGTTATATGAAAATGCTACATTAATATCCAAAAGTTTAAGTACATTAGCAATGCCTAAAAAGCCCGGGAAAAATGGAAGTACTAAAATATTTTTTGACAAAGTACGAGTGTTATTATTGACACGATAGAAAGTTCGTTTTGCCTTGTTGAGACAAGATTCCATAAACGCAGATGGATAACACAAATCACTTCCAATACCGTTGATTTTTTCCAATTCGGCATCGATGTATTCCGGACTGGCGATCCTAAGGGCGCGGAGAAACATTGATGAAAAAATGGCCTTCTTAGTGGGGGTGTCATGTCCCGAGTAAAAGTGTACGTAGGACAAATTGTTTGTTGTTTTCCGATAGATACTAAACTTAAAACCTGGGCTTTCCCTATGTACACGCACATCCAAAAATGGTTGCGGCACGTCGACGATATTTTGTGTATCTGGCCCATGAATCGTGACCTGGATAACTTCCTCCTTCAGTTAAATGATCAAGTCCCCTCCATTAAGTTTACTTTAGAAGTGGAACAAGACAATTCAATCCCATTTTTGGATGTGCGTGTACATAGGGAAAGCCCAGGTTTTAAGTTTAGTATCTATCGGAAAACAACAAACAATTTGTCCTACGTACACTTTTACTCGGGACATGACACCCCCACTAAGAAGGCCATTTTTTCATCAATGTTTCTCCGCGCCCTTAGGATCGCCAGTCCGGAATACATCGATGCCGAATTGGAAAAAATCAACGGTATTGGAAGTGATTTGTGTTATCCATCTGCGTTTATGGAATCTTGTCTCAACAAGGCAAAACGAACTTTCTATCGTGTCAATAATAACACTCGTACTTTGTAAAAAAATATTTTAGTACTTCCATTTTTCCCGGGCTTTTTAGGCATTGCTAATGTACTTATACTTTTGGATATTAATGTAGTATTTTCATATAACAATATTGTGAAAATATCATAGTAAAAAATAGCCCTACCAATAATTCAGGCATTATCTATAAAATTGGTTGTAAACAATGTGATTCCTTTTACATAGGTCAGACGGGAAAGGATTTGCACACACGTATAAAACAGCATCAATATTCCGTTAGAACAGGACAGTTGTCCAGTGCCCTTTTTGTCCATTTGTCAGAGTTAGCCCACTGTATTGATTGGAATAATGCTTCAGTTTTATTCCATTCTAGCAACATTGTTAATAGAAATATTCTTGAGTCTGCCATTATCCAACTTTCAAATAACTTCAACATAAGCAAAGGTCTTTTTCAACTCGATCCTGTTATTTTGAATTCCTTCCAAACAGATTTAGATAAGAAAGGTAGAACACTAAATCTTTGGTAAACTTGTCTGCTACTTTATTAACTTTTAATTTGCATTTTATTTTTATATATATCGAAACCTGACCATAGGCAGAGTGTTAAAACCCGGGCAGTATTCCAATATAAATTTGTATTTTTATAATCCATTTGATCTTGTGCTAAAAATCGATATTATTCCTTACAAATCGGTACGCCTCACGGATAATCCTTTAATTTTTAATTTTTAATTTTTATTTTTACTTCTCTGTTTATTGCATATATATATATATATATATATATATATATATATATATATATATGTATGTATATGTATATAGATATGTATGTATATATATATGTGTGTGTGTGTGTGTGTGTATGTATGTTATTTATTTTTCTTTTTTTTCTTTCTGTAACCTATATATAGGCTGTTACCCTTTTATGTACTTCAGTGTTCCTGAGGATGTCATTAGACGAAAGCGCTTGGCACCATTTTGTGTTTCCTTTCCTTCGTGGTTTTATTCATCATATATATATATATATCTAAAGGGTGATCCAGAGAAATGGGACCCAAAAGAAACCCTGTAACTCTTAAGTATAAGTCCTTTATAAAATCATACGCATCCTTCGAAAGAGGATAGTTACAAGTTTGTACAGGATTGTATAGGTTTTTGACAATACAAGACAAGATAAGATACAAAAAAAATAAAAGTGTTAGTTAAAACTAACCTTCAAGATGACTGCATGGACTGTGGAACAGCTGCGTTTCATAACTGAGCAATATTATGAGCATGGAAGAATGTAGTTTCAGCTCAAAGATCTTTCAAGACAAATTTTCAGATGTCAAAATCACCTTCTAAGAGCTGAAACTACACTTCTTCCATGCTCATAATATTGCTCAGTTATGAAACGCAGCTGTTCCACAGCCCATGCAGTCATCTTGAAGGGTTAGTTTTAACTAACACTTTTATTTTGTTTTGTATCTTATCTTGTCTTGTATTGTCAAAACCTATACAATCCTGCACAAACTTGTAACTATCCTCTTTCGAATGATGCGTATGATTTTATAAAAGGACTTATACTTTAAGAGTTACAGGGGTTTCTTTGGGTCCCATTTCTCTGGATCACCATTTATATATATATATATATATATTTATATATATACTGTATATATATATATATATATACACACACTGTATATATATATAAATATATATATACCGTATATATATATATATATATAATATATATATATATATATATATATATATATTATATATATATATCAAAATCAATGATTATGTAAGGCTATTACGTTCGGGAAAATAATTCGCGAAGCGATTTGAGCTAGGATGGACACGGGAGATTTTTAAAGTTAGGGCTATGAGGCCTAAAAGCGAGATAATGTTGTATTACGTTAAAGATTTGACTGGGGAAGAGATAGCTGGAGGCTTTATATATATATATATATGAGCATATACATATATATATATGTGTATATATATATATATATATATATATATATATATATATATATATATATATACTGCTGTAATATATATATATATATATATATATATATATATATATATATATATATATATATATATATATACTGTATATATATATATATACTATATATATATATAATATATATATATATAATATATATATAATATATATTATATATATATCTATCTATATCTATACATTATATATATCTATATTATATATATATATATATATATATATATATACAGTATATATATAAATATATATACATATACAGTATACATATATATATATATTATATATACAGTATATATATATATATTATATATATATATATATATATATATATCTATATATTATACAGTGTGTATATCTATATATATCTATACAGTATATATCTATAACCTCTATATATATATACAGTCTATATATATCTACCGTATATATATTATACTATCTATCTTATCTATATATCTATATATATCTCTACACAGTATCTATATTATATAGTATATACAGGCGTCCCAAAAAATGTATACACACTTTAACAGCTGATAGCTCAATTGATGTTTCTTTCTTTCCAAGTTAAACCCATTAGATTAATAATGGCAGTCAGACTAAGCTTTGAACAAAGGAAATTCATTCTAAAATGCTACTGAAAGTGTGAAAACGCAGTTGAAGTGCAAAGACAGTTTAGGAGGGAGTTTCAAACAGATCCACCAACGCGACTTACAATCACTCGAATTAGAGATGGAATTAGCCGATGGAACTGTTCAGAATGTCCACAAGAAGCGTTCCGGAAGACCACGGACATCGACAAGCCCCACAAAGCAAGAAAGAGTACTGGAAACGTATCACCAAAGTCCAAGAAAATCTGTGCGGCAAGCGAGTCGTGAGGTAGGAATTTCAGAATCGTCTGTCCAACGCATTTTGAAGCGCTGTCAATGGAAAAGTTACATTCCAAGATTAGTCCATGCTATTAATGAAGATGATCCGGACCGAAGAGTGGAGTATTGCGAGTGGTACTTGGCACGATGTGGATGTGGATTGGACGAAGGGGTTTCGTAGAATACCCTCCGCGTTCACCAGACCTCACACCACTAGACTTTTTTTTTATGGGATACTTAAAAGACAAAGTCTACGCTATAAAACCTGCAACAGTCGCTGAATTGAGAGCAGCCATTGAACGAGAATGCACACAAATACCAAACGAAATGTTTCGTGATGTTTGCGATTCCATTGCTTCGCGTTATCAGCAGTGCCTGGACCAGAACGGACGTCAGTTTGAAAACAGGCGTTGACAAAACAATTAAATAATGTCTGTAGATTCTATTACATTTTGAAAATGAAATGTATTTTAATAACACTGCCTTTATAATTATTTAAAGTGTGTATACATTTTTTTTGGGACGCCCTGCATATATATATATATATATATATATATATATATATATATATATATATATATAATGTTATAATGTTATAATGTTATAATGTTTCAGACCAACAAGACCCTAGGATCCACTCATGGCTGGTCTACCTAACTGTGTTCGTGTATTGTGTATGTCCTCCGTGGTGGCGGAGGGGACCTACAATTTTTACGTGGGTTCCGAACCACAAGAACATAAGAAATTTATGTAAAAACTGCCGGTAAATTGGCAACGACCAATTTTTACGAAACTAAATAATTATCAATTTAAAACTAATTAATTATCGATTTAAAACTAAAGATAGAATCTCTGATCCAGAGGATCAAGTCATAATAGACTACTATCCACAAATATGTTACACTCTATATCTATTTACAAAGGACATGCAAATATATCGGATCCAGAAGAATCCAGTCAAATTTCATTACGGTATCCATCATCAACCGGTCCATATCGATAGCGGACCAAGTCAAATTTACAATCATATACATTACAATATATACACTTACGAGAAAAAGAGTAGGTGTGGCTGTAAAGACTGTACAGTAATGTAGAATGTGTGTGCACCCATTTGGGTCTCCCATTTAAAGGTGTTTGTGGGGCAAGTGAAGATCATGAGTTTTCCAATACCTCACAGTACTATGGGGGGCACCGCTCGGCAGAGAATCTCTTTAAATGGGGTGTGTAAGGACAGAGAGTATCCCCTAACCCAAGACGCTGCCTCGCTATAATCCCACAACACTTGTGTTGAGCTGTGGGATCTATCCCCAGAAGCCTTAATTTTACTACCTTAAACTATACCCTTTCTATCACATATGCTCTAATCGATTTTTAACATGTTTATAGACGTGCTACTAATTACTTCTACCGGCAAACTATTCCAGCTATTTACTATTCTATGCGTAAAAAAGTTTTTCGCAACTGCTGTCTCGAACCTTCTACTTGTCAACTTACACCCGTTATTTCTAGTCCTATTATATTGAGATATTTCTAAAAAGCTATCTCTATCTACGTTATCGAACCCATTCATAATTTTGAAAACCTGGATTAGATCACCCCTTAACCTCCTGGTCTCGAGTGTAGTCAATTTTAACTCCTTAAGCCTATCCTCGTACGACTTTGACCTAAGCGACGGAATCATCTTAGTTGCTCGTCTTTGAACACTTTCGATTTTGTCTATATCTTTGCGCATATACGGATTCCAAAATTGGATCGCGTACTCCAAATGGGGTCTAACTAATGATTTATAAAGTGGAACTATAATATCGCGCGATTTGTACTCAAAATTTCGAGCTATAAAACCTAACACTTTGTTCGCCTTATTGACCGCTGCTGTACTTTGTTTCGCTACTTTTAAATCACCAGTGACTATAACTCCTAAATCTTTTTCCTTCTCTACGCTTGTTAAATCTTTCCCTGACATACTATACGCAAATTTACCGTTACGCGAACCTATATGCAAAATTTTGCACTTATCAACGTTAAATCTCATTTGCCATGTGACTGACCAATCAACGATTTTATTCAGATCTTCCTGAATTTTACCTCTATCTTCGTCATTAATCGCCCTACCACCCAGCTTCGTGTCATCCGCAAACTTTGAACTGTACTGACTAGGCCGACTCTAAATCGTTAATATATATAAGAAAAAGCAAGGGGCCCAATACAGAACCCTGAGGAACGCCACTCGCTACATTAGCCCAGCACGACTCCGCTCCATCAACGACCACCCTCTGTTTCCTGCCTCGCAACCACTCTTCTAGCCAATTTATTACTACACCCCTGATTCCATGAGCCTTAGTTTTTCAATGAGTCTTTTGTGCGGCACGGTTCAAACGCTTTTTGAAAATCTAAATACCTACATCAACCGCCCGATGTCTATCGTAAAACGTCAACCACGCTTTGGAAAAATTCTAAAAGATTAGTTAAGCAAGATTTGTTTCGCCTAAATCCGTGCTGCGTATTTCTAACAAGTTTATGGTATTCTAAGTGTTCGACTATACGATCCCTAATTATTGATTCCAAAAGCTTACCTACAACAGACGTTAAACTGTTGGCCTATAATTTCCCCGCCGCACCTTTATCGCCTTTCTTAAAGATTGGTGTTACGTTTGCTAACTTGAAATTATCTGGTACGCACCCCTCAGAAATAGACGCATTAAAAATCTTTGTTAGCGGCACAACAATGCTATCTTTTAATTCTTTTAGTTGTATGGTATTATGGAATCCGGACCCGGTGATTTACGCGTTTCATTTTATATAGCGCATTACTTCCCCTTCACTAACGACAATGTTATCCAAAATATTACCATTCAAAAGGTATTATGTCTATGACCGTAGGGATATTCGTTACATCTTCTATAGTAAAAACTGACGTAAAAAAAATTCGTTTAGCAAGGTAGCCATTTCCTTGTTTTTCAGAGACTAGATCTCCATTTACATTTTTTAATGTATATATATATAATACAGGGCGTCCCAAAAAAATGTATACACACTTTAAATATAATTATAAAGGCAATGTTTATTAAATACATTTCATTTTCAAAATGTAATAGAATCTACAGACATTATTTAATTGTTTTGTCAACGCCTGTTTTCAAACTGACGTCGTTCTGGTCCGGCAACTCTGATAACGCGAAGCAATGGAATCGCAAAACATCACGAAACATTTTCGTTTGGTATTTGTGTGCATTCTCGTTCAATGCTGCCTCAATTCAGCGACTGTTGCAGGTTTTTTATAGCGTAGACTTTGTCTTTTAAGTATCCTATCCCATAAAAAAAGTCGAGTGGTGTGAGGTCCTGGTGAACGCGGAGGTATTCTACGAAACCCCTTCGTCCAATCCACATCCACATCGTGCCAAGTACCACTCGCAATACTCCACTTTTCGGTCCGGATCATCTTCATTATAGCATGGACTAATCTTGGAATGTAACTTTTCCATTGACAGCGCTTCAAAATGCGTTGGACAGACGATTCTGAAATTCCTACCTCACGACTCGCTTGCCGCACAGATTTTCTTGGACTTTGGTGATACGTTTCCAGTACTCTTTCTTGCTTTGTGGGGCTTGTCGATGTCCGTGGTCTTCCGGAACGCTTCTTGTGGCATTCTGAACAGTTCCATCGGCTTCAAACTATCTCTAATTCGAGTGATGGTAAGTCGCGTTGGTGGATCTGTTGAAACTCCCTCCTAAACTGTCTTTGCACTCAACTGCGTTTTCACCTTCCAGTAGCATTTTAGAATGAATTTCCTTTGTTCAAAGCTTAGTCTGACTGCCATTATTTAATTCTAATGGGTTCAACTTGAAAGAAAGAAACATCAATTGAGCTATCAGCTGTTAAAGTTGTGTATACATTTTTTTTGACGCCCTATATATAATAATATATATATATATATATATATATATATATATAGATATAATATATATATATAATAATATATATATATACAGTGTATATATATATATATATATATATATATATATATATAATATATACACAGTATATATACATATTATATATTACAGTGTGTGTATATATATATATATAATATATATTATATATATATATCAGTGTGTATATATATATATACAGTATATATACATATATATATATACATGTATATATATATATATATATATATATATATATATATATATATATATATATTTTATATATATATATATATATATATATATCTATATATATATATATACAGTATATATATATATTAGGGTGATGCAAAGTGGGGAAGTAAAATTTTTTTGTTTCAAATTTTTGAGATATCCTCTCATTTGGTTTAATGTGGTGGAAAAATGGATTCTGGGGAAATTTTCGGGTCAAAATCAAATTCGAATATTTGGAGGTCGCGCCCGCCATTTGAAAATTTGCTGATTTCCATGACACCCAGGAGGTACAGCAAACGTCACGTTACTTTTTTTTTGAGTGGAAGTTCCCCACGAGGCCTATCATACCACCTTCCTCTTTTCCATTTGTTCATAAAACAGATACAATACAATAGATATTTACAATAGATACATAGAATGGATATACTCGTAAATTTTACTGTTGCGTCAAAGATACGAGAGTTTTCTTAGTTTTGTCCGGAAGCTTCTTCCGATAATTTGATACAACTTGCAGTAGATATTGCTTCTGTTGTTCATCATTGGTAATTAATTTGTTATAATCTTCAATCAATTTCACTCCTCTTTCAGCAATATCATTAACAACTTTCATGTGATTCACTACGTTCTTTGCAACCCAATAACTCTCATCGAGAAGCCAATCTTCTACTGGTTTGCTCAAGAACGTTGAAGACAATCCGAGTATACTGAAGAAGGACTTTGTGTTAGCAGTTACAAAATCTTCAAGCTGCTTATTGTCAATAGTTTTGATGTCTATTTGTGTCTTCTTTGGAGGATCTGGCTCCGAAGATTTTGTAAGAGCCTCCTTCATTTTTCTTTTGGTGTCAAAGCTGATTTTATCATCAAAGAAAGCCAATGCGATCAACTCTTCTGAGAGATACCACAAATGATTCTTGAATTTTTCTAAAGCAGCATTTGCTAGTTTTTCATTTGTGCTTTTGTAGCTGTGAAGATTCTTGAGAATACTCAGATCATTTCGTGGAGCACTTGCTGCGCAGGGTGCTGAAAACCAATGCTTAATATAAATTGAAACAGAAAACCAACAAATTTCTTTTAGATTTCTTTCTTCTATTGCTGTTATTTTGAACTGACTTTTGAACATAAAGATTTTCATTGAATAAATGACTTTCGCCATCCAACGGGCTCTATGATAAGCCCCAGGCTTCCTGAATTTTATTCCAGTCGTTGGAGTACCGCCAAGCAAGATGATTGTCAGTTCCAATAACTCTCTGTAATCGTCGCGAGGTTGATCTTCATTGATTTTTCTTGCTGCAAAGTTGATGATTTCCTCTTTTTCCTTTTGTGGATAATTTTCTAATTTATCGTATGAAGTTAGATTAATCTTATTCCAGTTTGTTTTGAATCTTTTGAATAACTGAATGTCAGGGCCTGATGAAGCCTGTAATGCAGGGGATACCACTGCTTCCAACATGATTTCAAGGATATGGTGTCGACAAGGACACCACAACAAATCTTTCTCCATTTTCTGTTCAATTAGGACACAAGCTCCGTTTTTACGACCTGTGTTCGATGCAGTTGTATCGAAACACATGCCTTTTACCTTATCTATTAGATTCCAATCATGATCGCCTGATGTACTGCATTTGCAGTATCCTTTCCTGTGCCATGATCTATATTTGGCACTCCAAGCAGTTGATCTTCTCCACTGCCAGAGATTAGGACTGGCAACCGATCAACAACCTCATTCCCGGTAATGTCTTCGAGGAGTTGCCATCCCAATGAACAATCAAGGGTTTGTCAGCTTGAAATTCTTCTTTCAAGTTTTCACTGAACTTCTTTCTTGATTTCTGTCTTGCCCTACGAATCGATGAGTAGCTAACATTGTAATTCTCTGGATCTTTTCCAACATTTGCGATCGTTGGAATAATTATTAAAGAGGCTGATCGGTCGCTGATCTTAGCAACATCCAATGAGGAAAGCAGATTTTCATTCATAATCTTGAATTTTTTTCTTGGAAGGCCTCTTTTGGATGTTGAGGGCACTTCCAGATCTACTTCTTCTTCCGTAGATGCAGGTGAATCACTGCAGGAACTGCTGCTGCTTGCAAGAACAACTGTTTCATCAAATGCACTTGATTCATGTAACCTTTTCTTATCCATTTTTTCATGTCTCTTCGCAGCTTCCTTTCGACGTTTTCTTCATCCTTATCAACTGCCATCATTTTACCCTTTCGACCTTCCCTTTGTAGCCGTAGAAACTCTCTATCTTCCTCAATAGTTATTAACTCGTTAGCATTTGCATGCGCAATATCAAAGAGTCCATCCAATTTTTCTTTCCATGTATTCTCTTTCTCTATTGAAAACTTCGATTTTTTCCTTTGCTCTTCTTCAGCCCTTGCCACTCATCATACAGTTTATTTAATTTCTTCACAACATTACATTTCTGGGTTGTTGGTATTCCTGCTCTCTGCCACACTTCCAATACATCATTAACGGTTGAAGTTAATGCTTCTCTGACAGTTTCATTCTTGATATGTTTATAATTCATGAATAAGGAAATTACTTCTTTCTTTGATGGAAGCTTACTTTGATTCAATTTATCTATTTGTTGACCGATCAGCCAGATATCTGTTGAGCTTCTTGATCTCATTTTTGTCACAATTAAGATAGAGGAAATAGAAGAGAAATTGAGGCGGAGAGACTCACTGATATAGCACCTCTCCTGGACACTGCCACAAGCACACTGCGATACCGATTTCCTTGAACGCTATTTGCTCATATACGCATCACCTACCACTCTGCCTGCAGCAAACCTGCACAAAACCTGCAACCTGCAACAAACCTGCAACAAAAATAAGAACAAATTCAAAAAATTTGATTTTACTCTAATTTTTTGTAATTTTCAAATTTTCAATTGGCGGGCGCGACCTCTGAATGTTATTTGTTTGACCTGGAATTTCTCACAGGGTGTTTTTGTGACAAATTGGAACAAATGAGTGGGTATCCCTAAAAATCCACGATGGTCATGATTTGTGCATCACCCTAATATATATAATATATATATATATTATATTATATATATATATATATATATATATATATATATGTGTGTGTATATATATATACAGTATATATATATATGTATTTATATACAGTAGATACATATATAATTATATATATATATATACAGTATATATATATATACAGTATATATATATATTCGTGATCAGCCTTCTCATTCGTGATCAGTCTTTCCTTGTGAACAGACGTGTTTTTTGTCGAGTGTTAAGTGTTACCAAGTGAATAAGTGGTTTTCGTTCAAGTGTCTTTAAAAAAAAAAAGTGTTTGGTGCATTCTTAACTAAATTACTTCGTGTTACTAATCATTTATTAAGGAATATATTTCATTTATTGAATTTATTCATTACTATATTACTTAACTAAAGCAAGGCTATTGCCTTGTTTGTTCCCGAATCTATTACTACACGAGGTTTCATAAGGTTGAAATCCCCTTGGTTTGCCTTTGTTGTTTTTAAAATGTATCAGAAACGTAGTTTCTTAAGGTTCATTTTTCTTTCACACACTACCTGACCTCCAAAAGGGTCACCTACCGTGGGAAAAAAGGATTAAGTCTGTAAACAGCGACCAGATAAGTTTCATTTAATACCTTTTCTTTAACATTTCTTTCGTCGGTAACTTAATTATATATTCATTTAGCATAAAATTGTGTTACGGGAGCCTGTTTCTGCGTTTCAAGAACAATTTTGCGGGTTTTTGCAGGTGACGGCACAATAAGCACGCGGTGGACCTACGTTGTAATTTATTGGTTTCCAAACGCTCGTTTTGTGTTTTTTTGTTTTTTAACAAATTAGGAGCATGGCGCCCCCGTCAAGTGCTTGCGGTCGCTGTGAAGGGAGATTTGCCGCTTACGCGTTTACAATGGCTAATAATAATGAACAGTTAGTTTGCAGGTGGTGCTCAAACTTAGATGTGCTGAGGAACGAGTTAGAACGTGAGAAGGAGGCCAGAGTAAGCCTTGAAGAAAGGGTGATGCTCCTGACGGCAAAATTAGAATCCCTTGAGACTCCAGTTGTGACCCCTCCTGCCTCAGTTTCTATTAATAATATAAATAATATTAATAGCCCTCTCTCTTGTCCTAGTTCCGAACCCTTCGTTCGAGTGCGTAATGGAGCCCCATTGAGAAAACCTAAGACATGTCTACCAGTAATAACAAACAATAAGTTTTCTGTTTTAGGTTTTGAAGATGATGATGAACCGGAAATACGACTCGTTGGGATTCCATTGTTCGAGGACAGCTCGAGGAATTCTGTGGGAGAAACCCTCGTCGTAGGCGCCGTTACTGCTACCCTGGTGCAAGGGTGGAGGATATAACTAATAGTGTTGACCAATTTACAGATGGTACCTCCGAGGAAACAACGTATGTTATTCATGTCGGTACTAATAACGTTTTAAATTCTAGATCGGAAGAACTGCTGGCTAGGTACAGGGACTTACTAGAGCGATTAAAGGAGAAAACTAATAAGATTGTTTTAACAGGTATACTTCCTCGAATTATCCATCGTAACGATTTCTACAGCAAGGCGACCTATATTAACAATAACCTAAAGTCTCTTTGCCAACAGGAAGGAGTGCATTTTGAGAAATTTTGGAACAGTTTCTGCGGCAGAAGGGACTTGTTCCTCGGAGATGGACTTCATCTTAATGACGTAGGAGCTGCGCGTTTAGGAAGACTATTTCATAATACTGTCTCTTCTTTTCAGGCTGCCGTAACTCGAACGGTCCCAGCGTAAATTCCATAAATTTCCACTGCGCTCGCGAAGTTGTCGCAATTACAAACAATTTGAAGGTTCTATCCTTAAATGCTCATAGCCTACGAAATAAAATAAACGAATTTTTTTCTTTAATTGTTTGTAAAGACAATGATATAATTGCGATAAATGAATCGTGGCTTAGCACTGAAACTGGTGACTTTGTAGGGGAGTATCAAATTAAAGGTTATAGACTTCTTGTTAAAAACAGAATAGGTAGGCGAGGAGGCGGTGTTATGTTGTATATCAAAGATAATATAGCGAACGTTATAGAAGTAAAGCACACAATTCCAGAACCGATAGATTCGACTATAGCAGAACTTAAATTGAACGATTTCAAACTTGTTGTTGCGGTTATATATAGGCCCCCTAATCAAACAGCTGATACAGACGAAGCGTTATATCGTGAACTAAAGAGAATAATCGGTAGTGAGCAGGCTTTAGTTATGGGTGACTTTAATTGCGCTAACGTAAATTACGATACAATGCAGGGAGACGCGGAAGGTAATCGTTTAGTTAATTTCCTCGAGGATAGCTTTGTTATTCAAAAGGTTGTGGAACCTACGAGGTTCGACAGTATTTTAGATTTAGTAATAACTACGGATGATAGGCTAATTACTGATCTTGAAATAATAGAACCGTTGGGCAATAGCGATCACAATATGGTAGAGTTTGTCCTCTCAGTAAGTCACTCGAAACCAGCTAACTCGACGAAAATTCCTAACTTCCAGCACGCAGACTTTAGTAAATTTCGAAATAAATTGTCACACGTCAATTGGGAAAACGTGATGGGGAACTCCAACGCAAAACTAATGTGGGAATCGTTCGAAACAGTATTTAGGACTATAAATGAGGAATGTGTACCGTACAAAATTAAGCGTGCGAAAGTAAACAACAAGCCCTTGTGGTTTACTTCTAGAGTAGGAGACATTATAAAGAGTAGAGATAGGGCTTATAGGCAACATAAGTGCGATAAAGACAATTTGTTGTTACGAAACAACTACATATCTCTGAGGCGTGAAGCGAAAAGTGTAATAAAAAAGTCCAAGCGCGAATTTGAAATCTCCATAGCTCGTGAAGGTAAAGAAAACCCCAAGCGATTCTTTCAATACGTCAATAATAGAAATCCAGTAAAAAGCGTCTTGGGGCCTTTGAAAAATCTAAACGGAGACCTAGTTTCTGAAAACAAGGAAATGGCTACCTTGCTAAATGAATTTTTTACGTCAGTTTTTACTATAGAAGATGTAACGAATATCCCTACGGTCAAAGACATAATACCTTTTGATAATGGTACTATTTTGGATAATATTGTCGTTAGTGAAGGGAAGGTAATGCGCTATATTGATAAAATGAAAACGCGTAAATCACCGGGGCCGGATTCCATATATCCCATACAACTAAAAAAATTAAAAGATAGCATTGTTGTGCCGCTAACAAAGATTTTTAATGCGTCTATGTCTGAGGGGTGTGTACCAGATAATTTCAAGTTAGCAAACGTAACACCTATCTTTAAGAAAGGCGATAAATGTGCGGCGGGAAATTATAGGCCAATCAGTTTAACGTCTGTTGTAGGTAAGTTACTGGAATCAATAATTAGGGATCGTATAGTCGAACACTTAGAATTCCATAAGCTAGTTAGAAATACGCAGCACGGATTTAGGCGAAACAAATCTTGCTTAACTAATCTTTTAGAATTTTTCCAAAGCGTGCCGCACAAAAGACTCATTGAAAAAACTAAGGCTCATGGAATCAGGGGTGTAGTAATAAATTGGCTAGAAGAGTGGTTGCGAGGCAGGAAACAGAGGGTGGTCGTTGATGGAGCGGAGTCGTGTTGGGCTAATGTAGCGAGTGGCGTTCCTCAAGGTTCTGTATTGGGCCCTTGCTTTTTCTTATATATATTAACGATTTAGATGTCGGCCTAGTCAGTACAGTTTCAAAGTTTGCGGATGACACGAAGCTGGGTGGTAGGGCGATTAATGACGAAGATAGAGGTAAAATTCAGGAAGATCTGAATAAAATCGTTGATTGGTCAGTCACATGGCAAATGAGATTTAACGTGGATAAGTGCAAAATTTTGCATATAGGTTCGCGTAACGGTAATTTTGCGTATAGTATGTCAGGGAAAGATTTAACAAGCGTAGAGCGTGAAAAAGATTTAGGAGTTATAGTCACTAGTGATTTAAAAGTAGCGAAACAAAGTACAGCAGCGGTCAATAAGGAGAACAGAGTGTTAGGTTTTATAGCTCGAAATTTTGAGTACAAATCGCGCGATATTATAGTTCCACTTTATAAATCATTAGTTAGACCCCATTTGGAGTACGCGGTCCAATTTTGGAATCCGCATATGCGCAAAGATATAGACAAAATCGAAAGAGTTCAAAGACGAGCAACTAAGATGATTCCGTCGCTTAGGTCAAAGTCGTACGAGGATAGGCTTAAGGAGTTAAAATTGACAACACTCGAGACTAGGAGGTTAAGGGGTGATCTAATCCAGGTTTTCAAAATTATGAATGGGTTCGATAACGTAGATAGAGATAGCTTTTTCGAAATATCTCAATATAATAGGACTAGAAATAACGGGTGTAAGTTGACAAGTAGAAGGTTCGAGACAGCAGTTGCGAAAAACTTTTTTACGCATAGAATAGTAAATAGCTGGAATAGTTTGCCGGTAGAAGTAATTAGTAGCACGTCTATAAACATTTTTAAAAATCGACTAGACGCATATGTTGATAGAAAGGGTATAGTTTAAGGTAGTAAAATTAAGGCTTTCTGGGGATAGATCCCACAGCTCAACACAAGTGTTATGTTATAATGTTATAATGTTTCAGACCAACAAAGACCCTAGGATCCACTCATGGCTGGTCTACCTAACTGTGTTCGTAATTGTGTATGTCCTCCGTGGTGGCGGAGGGGACCTACAATTTTACGTGGGTTCCGAACCACAAGAACATAAGAAATTTATGTAACAACTTCCTGTACAATGTGTACATTGGCAACGACCAATTTAGCAAAACTAATTAATTATCGATTTAAAACTAAAGATAGAATCTCTTGATCCAGAGGATCACGTCATAATAGACTACTATCCACAAATATTTTACACTATATCTATTCATAACCGACATGCAAATATATCAGATCCAGAGAATACAGTCAATTTCATTACGGTATCCATCAGTACTAGTACCTTGTCACGAAAAATAAGTCACGGTCTATATCGATTGTG